>PISX010017174.1:0-44158 GCA_004024625.1 Mellivora capensis | reverse complement strand
CTATTAAATCTACTGGGAATTAACATGTTAAATCCATAATCATGCTTTATTGCCTGTATAATCCTGGGTTAACTGCAAAACGAAGTTGATTCATTTTTCACATGTTCACCAAAGTGAAGTCATATTTTTCCCTTAACTAGTAATTAACCTTTATGGCTTTATTAACTACTTTATTAAATTTAAATGAAATGTTTATTGGAAAGAGTTCATGGGAAGTGTAAACCACAATGACAGTGTGGCCCTGGTGATGTCCTGTTTCCTGAAACCTCTCTATTAAAAAGGATCATATTACAAGTAGTTCATTTTTTTATCACAAGGTACCAGTGCTTGTAACTTAATAGGCGGTATGATATAATAAAATGAGCAAATGCTTTCAGTCAGAAAGACCTGGGACCAAATTCATATTTAATTGCTTAGTAGCTGTGTGATCTTGGTCAAGTTACCTAATATCTCTGAGTCTCAGTTTTCTCATATGTAACTACATATAATAGTAATGCCCAGACTTTTGAGGATGAAGAATGTGAATAGCAGGGAACATAAGGGAAGCACTCAATTTACAAGAGGTAATTTTTATCAAAGTTTCTATCTTAGGTTGAAGCAGGGAGATTTTGATGTGGCATTCACACAGGAGAAAGAGAAAGCTGGAGACCAAAGGGTAGTGTTTTTTCCTAACTTCTTCCCACCTTCTCAGCCCCATGAACTAGATAAGAACCCTGTATAGAGAGAATTTCTGGCATAGGCTGCTGATATCTTGCACTAGGAGTTTCCAGGACTGCCACTAGCCTAAACAGTTACCTTGTGAAAATTAGAACAAGATTCCTCTTGGGGCAGAGTCAGCTCTGTGGACACGGGACTTGACAAACAGAAAGTTTTGTGTAAAGAAGACAGACTGGGACTCATGGCTAAATAAGCAGAGCCTGGGTTGGTTTTCAGTTCCCCCAGCTTCTCAGCAAGCAGGTCATTCTTTTCCGATCACAACGTAGATCTGTACATGGTACCCTGAACCCCAGAATTTTAAGTGGGCATTTGGTTATCCAGCTGGAGCCAAATTTCCCAGCCTCTCTTGTAGTACAAATAGTCATATGAATTAGTTTCAGCTAATGAGATATATGCAGCAGTGATGTCCATAATATAATCTTTAGTCACCTTCTTAAGCATAGTCCCTTGTCTTGGATACTCTCTTCCTTTTTCTTTTGTCTGGGAAATGCCATTATGGGATACCTGCCTTATACTAAGATCAAAGTCATGTTTTGAGGATGGCAGAGCTAGTCCATCAACCTGGGGGGAACAGAGGCACCATCATCTCTGGGATCCTTCCAGAATATACATAAGCAGAAATAAACTTCTGTCATGCAGAAGACAACATGTGTTGGGACAGCTTCATCATATCAACCTTGCTTGTATTCTAACTACTATGGGGCTTTTCTTTTTTTTTTTATCTATTTTCATTTTTATATCAGTTTTATTAATAATATAAAAAAAACTGGAAATAGCCCAGGTGTCTAATAAAGCAGAACCAACAAAGAAACACAACAATGGGATCATGGAATACTTCTAACAATGAAAGAGAACAAACTACTTCATATGTCTATGAATCTTATGAAAAGAAGCCAGACACAAAAGAAAAATACTGTGTAATTTCATGTGTGTGAAATTCTAAGCCAGGCAATACTAATCTAAAGTGAAGGGAATCAGACTAGTTGTTATCTTGAGGGAGAATGACTGGGAAGAGAATGAAGAAACTTTTGGAGGTGATTCAATTGTTCTGTATGCATTTGCCAAAACTCATTGAACTCTATACTGAAAGTGAGTATATTTTATTATATGCAAAATACTCAATAAAAAGCTTCCTGGCCAAAAAAAAAAATGGCTTCAAACGTAATTCTAAATATTTTGATTTTTCATAAATTCTTATTGGTTAGAGAAAAAAAATTTTTTAATTTTTTCCCAATTATTTTTTTTTTACTGAAATAGAGTCCCTAGACCATGCATCATCATTTCTCTATGCAGGAAGCCCCAGTAGCCGCCTTGGTGTTATGTGGGGTTTTGAGTAACTTCCTGCTGGAGTTCAATGAGGGGCTCTGAACTGTGTGATGAAGAATAATTCTGAAGGTGGAAGAGTGCATTTTGTTTATTAAAGATTTATTTACTTATTTAGAAAGAAGGAGAGCACAATTATTGAGAAGGAGAGAGGGAAAGGGAAAATCCTGAAGTAGACTCCCCACTGAGTGGGGAGCCCAACATGGAGCTCAATCCCAAGACCCTGAAATCATGACCTGAGCCAAAATTAAGAGTCAGCCACTTAACCAGCTGAGCCACCCAGGTGCCGCAAGGAGTGCATTTTAAATTTCAATTCATTTAAATATTATCTGTTTAAAACCTTTAATTTCTAGGTAGTTTTTTGAAGACATACTTTTGGCTCTGTTGTGTAATGTTTACAAAGATGAACAAAATCCTGGTGAAGATCCACTTCTCAAGTGCTATGTCACTTTGTGGGGAGAAGGAGGGATGGAGGGTAGAAGGAAAACAGGGCACTCAAGGACAGTCCTTTCTCTCCCACGAACTCATAGGTTCCCTCCAAACCCATCCCAACTGACACAACTTCAGCGCAACACCTCATACGCACCTGATAAGCCACGATGGCCTCTAAAGTGGTTTGGGTTTTTAATCATCATCATTATCACACTAAAACAATCAGAAACAAGACATATTAAACAAAAAAACAAAACCCAAACTAGTTTATTATGGTTCTCTGACATCCCCCTCAAAATTATCCAACTAGAAATGTTGAAGGACTTTTGAAAGGTTGTTGGTTTTTATTATTGTTGATTTTAAATTTTTAGAAATGTTTCTGAAAAAAATACAAATTTTGAAGTGTACATCAGCAGCTATTGTGGGTGCTACGCATTTGATAGTTGAGCAAATTGAGGTTCAGGCTATCCTAACTGGAGGGACAAAGAAGACAGAGCTCCAGTAATTTAAAATTGATAAAAACTGTTGAACAAGGGTATAGGCCATCTCTTTAAGGAATCTTTGATCCACTCCTGCAGTACTTCATGCCTGAGAATCTCCCCTAAAACATGCCACTTCCATTTCTTTACCCACTGCCCTCATCCACCCTTTATGTTAGCTAGAGACCATCATCTCTGAGACCTCATCACACTGCCCCCCTCTCAGCTATTCATTTCTGGAGAGACGAACACACCCCCACGTCTCACCATGTCTCACCACGGGACAAACTGAGATTTACCTGGGTGCTCCACAGGTCTCACTCATTGCCCTCAATTATTGGTTCCTCCATGCCTATATGGGACTTTTAGACCAGAGGCGAAGGAGTTATTTTTATGAGGGAGTCTGATTTCCAGTAACACAAGTAATGCTGCTTTGTTCCCGAGTGGAAAGACATGACGATTTATGGAAAGGAGCACATGGCAGTGCTTTGGCACCAGAGGCAGAACCCAGGAAGGCTGTAGCAGAGCAGTGATGGAGACTGGGATGCATGATAGGAGGTGGTAGATACCCAAGAAACTCAGCAATGCAATGGTTCTGCTCAACTGAGTTGGCACACAGATCTTCTTAGCGATCCTCATTATACTTGAGTGAGAGGATGTTGGAGGTGGTGAATACCTGCATAGTTAGATGATGGGGAAAACATATTTTGTGTTTGGATTGCTACTCTGATTTTATGTGTATTCATGGGCTAATAAGACCTTGAGTCAATCAGGGTCCAATGAGAAAAACTGAAACCACACTTTGTATTGCAAATAGAGATACTCTGAGAGAGAGCACATGTTTCCAAAGAGCTTGAAGACTTGAAAAAGTAAGAGGGAGGATGAGGTAACACCAGAGATTAGAAACTACAGGAAGTTCCTAGGACTGTAAGAACAAAAAAGAGGTGGTATTAACAAGCCCAGGAGAGTATTCACTATGGATGGTGGTGGAGTGGACTATAGCTATTGCCATTGCTTCTCCCAGAGTTCATCGCTTTCTGCTTTCTGCTACTACCGGAAAAAAGTGGGAGGAGGGAGTGGGAGAGAGAGCGGGACGGGGAGGGAAGGAGGAGAGGAAAAGAAAGGAAGGGGGGGAGGGGAGGAGAAGAGGGAGAGGAACAGAGAGGTACCTTAAGAAGCTAAAAGTTGGGGGTTGGAGTTATATATTCATTTTATAAATATTATATATTCATTATACAAATATTATAAATATATGTATATATTTAGATTTATAGGTGAGAGAGACTAGAGACAAGGAAACAGGCAGATTGGAGGTGTGCTATCCACATAGTCTCTAGAACAATGCTAGGCAGGCAGTGAAACTCTAACTTGTATATGGTGATCTGGAAATTACATATATACTTTCCTGTTTCTTTAGCTTCTAACATTAAGTTCAATCCCCCTCTTCAATACACCAGTGTAAGTTCATGGTACATAAACAGTTTTTTTGAGCAGCTAATAATATCATTGTATTACCTGACATATACTCCCTTTGCTTCACATTTTGTTAATTTTTCATAGCATGAAGAAGTTTATTTCATTGCAAATGATGAAACACTGAATTAAACATAAACTTGAATGCTGAAGGAAGAATAGAAGCTTGTCAAAATTTCGCCTATTCTTGGTTAAATTTAAAAAAGATTTGCTGGCCTTCAGAGATGGACATTTAAGGCTTATCAGTGAATAATTCTAACAGATGACTGATGTACATATTCAAAGCAATATTTTTAAATGTACTGATACTTTTATTGAGACACTGACACCTATTTACTGCATTTCCCCCAAATCTTTAAGTTTATTTCTCAAGTAGTCATTCTATCTCAGTTTTTCATGCTTAAGGTACACAGATTTTATCTCCAGTCTTAGCAAAGGGACTCATATCCCCCACTCCAAGCTGTGCAAATGACTAAGGAATCTTGTGTATGGCGATTGCAATTACTATTTAACTATGTGTCAGAGCAGGCCCACAAGATCCCGTGACCATATTACTGTCTCCCCATTCAAATGATGGAGCCTCACTTGTCACATCAGTTCAGAGTGATGCCTCTTTACACCTGACTGGTTTTCCTTGGGTCAATACTACTGACAAATGACTATCTCCTTCGATACCAACCCGTGATAACTCTTCATGTGCCTTATACTTGAAAAAGATTAATTTACACTTCTGGTGCACTTGCAAACCAAGAGAAGTCATGCCAAGGAATATTTCTAAGTGTTTTGAGGGCCCAGGTCAGTGCTACATGGACAATATACGAACTGTAAAATAATAGCTCTGTTCTTTGAATGCCCGGCAGTGGGCTAAACATATTGCATATATTATATCAGCTGGTCCTCTCAATCATGCTGAAAGGTATTTTCATGCCTATTTCATTAATGAGGAGACAGAGACTTGGCAGTGGAGTTGGGAATTAAACTTTTTTCTGTCCTTTGCTTGCTAAGTACCTGGCATAATCTTAGACAGTATCTGCTTTTTAGGGCTGGTCCTATCCTTTAGGGAATAAAAGACTTATGTGGTCATCTTATTGCTAATATCTTTCTCACCTGTTTCTCTATGCCCACATACAACTTTTCCTGGACATACCTTGTCTAAGCAAATGCACAATCAGCAAAGCAATCAATCTCTACTTGCACAGATGAGTCGCCACTTCTGGTGTTTTCCATGTCTCTCTATCCTCACCCCATGGCTCTTTCCTCATATATGCATGTCCTCTAGACTCTTACCCTGCAACAATCCCTTGACATCAGATCAGGCAATTGGGCACCAACGACACCTGACCACTTCTCTGTCTCAGTTTAGTACCTCTGGGTCCCCGCTCTTCCTTACTCTATTAACCCCAAGATTCTCAGGTTTCCTTCCTTTTTTTTTTTTTTTTCTGTTCTGCTGTGACTTGCTTTACATGGAGTGAGATTAAGTCTCCCAATCTCCTTTCTTCCCATGTTACTCACAAATGTAAACCACCAGGCCTTGTGTGTATTTCAGTGTTTTTAACCGTTATGAAAACACATACAAAAAAAGATAAAAATAAATAAAGGGCAGCTACAGAAGTTTAAAAAACCTGTTATTCCTCCTGATTCCATAAAGCTGGGGAGCATTCACCTTAAAATTTCTAACTGTGTTCCACCCTGACTAAATAGCTGATGACCATTCATTGTCAACATGAGAAAATCAAGGGCCTTGGATGCTATGTTCCCCATGGGCCTGTGTGACACCATCTCCTGTGACTCTCACTTGCTTATCGCGTGCTCCACCACAGAGCACTGTGGTTCGTACCCCTTTACACCTAATTCCTCCATACCTGTTATTTCCACCACCAGGAAGGACTTCCCTACCCAGCTTGCATGAGTGTCACTGGCCTTCAAATATCAGCTCCTATTTCATTTCTCCTGTGAAACATTCCCCGATTCCCTCAGGCTTCATAAATGACTCTTTCCACTGTGCTCTGCCTGATAGTACCTCATGTCTGACTCTTACAAGCCTCTGTCTCACTGCATTATAATCATGTTTATGTGTCTGTGTCTCCTGCTTGAATGAGATGTGTTTAATTGCCCCTGTATCCCCTTGGCACTTCCTGTGAGTACCTAAATCTTAGAAAATACCCCCCAATTTGATTGAATACCTGAATGAATAAATGTGTGGATAAATGAATATGCTTGAGATGAGGGCAGGTGATTATCATAACCATGTCACACATCCCAAGGCCAGGAAGGTGAATGACAGTTATAAAAACTCCCATGTTTATAATGTCCCTATGCACATCATATTGCTACAGGAGCCTGGCTTTTTCTAACAGCTTTTTCCACCTGAGGATGTAGAAGAATTGCTCTTCCCTATCAGGGAGAGGTAGTGTGTCAGTCTGATGTGTGTTCTGTAGCAGAGCAGTACCCTCTACGAAGTGATTGCCTGTCTGCTGGTGACACATTATGGCAGATGTCACAGCAAGCCAGCCCTCTTTGGCACAGAATAGAGTTAATGAAGGAGTGGGGAGGACTTTTCAAATGACTCAGACAGAATGGCTGACAGCTGGGGGATGGGAAGAAGAAGCCTCCTTCTTAAGCACATGAAAAGAGCTCCACTTCCAGCCTTGGAGGGGCTGAGAAGTGTGCTGTCCTCTCCTTTTTGGGCATCTACAGACTCTTTCCATATATTCTGAAGCAAAAAGCCACAGTATTCCTAGAGATCATTTTAGTATAAGGACCATCAAAGACAGGTGACTCTCCTTACTTGTTCTGGAGAAGACGCAGGATGTAAAGGAAAGATGGAGACAGATCCTTTGAGGTCTGAAAGAATCCAGAGAGATGATTCTCACTCCTTCTGCTTCCCTATCTTCAGATGATATCTCATATCTGGGAAAAAGTTGTCTAATTATTAGAGTTGAACATTTACACTTATTTGCCGTATTGAGGCAGATTAAGATAGGAGTCTTACTCTCAAGGAGATTATAGTCAATGGAGAAACACACAAGTTAACCAATGATTACACTGTGGTAAATGTGATTTATGAAAGCTAAGATCAAGACACAATAAGAATTCCTAAATTAGAGTGATTCCTAAGTCATATTCTGTGGTTATGACAAAGCATTTGGGGGAGACAGGACCTGAGTTGAGTGGTAAAAACCATCAATAGTTAAATAGGTTGAAAAGAGTAAAAGAAGCTTTCGGGTCCAGTGAACAATCTATATGAAGTCATGGACAACATGATAACTCCTTTGGGAATTACTGCTTAACATGACTGGCACACAGGCTGGGAAGTAGAGAGTGGGAAATGATACAGGAGGGTTCAGTTCAGAAAAGACTGATGGGTTCTGTGAATAATGATGAGAAGCTTGGACTTTAATACCTTGGGAGAGTGGCTGAGGGCCACAGCCCAATAGTCCAGGTCAATTAAAGGGGGTGTAGCCATAAAGAAGAACTGAGTGGATGGAGATGCTTGTCTTCCAGTCGATTCCCAAAATGAAATTCAAAGGGAGAGTTTTCTGGCTATTCTGACATAGGAAATCAGCAGCCTGTGTACCACAAAGTCAAGTGCTCCAACTGAGCAGCTATTAACATTGTGATGCTGGACAGATTAGATTGATTTCCAATCCTCTGAATCAAATCAATACACTTCCATGAAAACTAAAACTGATTTCAGCCCTTCCAATCAAATCAATTTGCTTCTCTGAGTCTCCATGTCTTTTTTTTTTTACCTTGAAAAGTTGATATGACAACTATTTATCCCACAGCTCTTATATGAATATAAGGTAAAATATGGAAAAAGCGAATGGTGTCTAACATAACATCTGACATACACTTGGTGCTCAACAAATTGTTGTTTAAACTTAAATTGTGACATTTCTATTAGAACTCTACACCAACACTCTGCAACAGAACTTTCTGTGATGATGGAACTATTTTATGTCTGGGTTGCCTAATGTTAAAGCCACTTGCAACATGTGGCAATTAAGAAAAAACAATGAATACTGTTACGCTGAAATGAAATTTAAAAAATCAAAATTAAAAAAAAGAATTTGATATCTGGCTAGTGCAACTGTGGTACTAAATTATTAATTTTATTTTATTTTAATTAAAGTAGCCATATATGGCAAATGGCTAGCATTTTGAACAACACAGCTTTATTTTCCATAAACTCTTCACAAAATTAAAATGTTTTATTCCCAACATATCAAAAACATAAAGTCGGTTATTTCCAATTTTGATAATCCCTTAAGATATAATATTATAAGAATTATTCTACTCTATTTGCCACTTTGCATTTTGAAATCTCTTGGATAGAAATAAAAAATATTTCATGACAATAATTTGGATTTTGACAATATGCTTAGACACATAAAGTAAATGAATGATATAATTAATTTCAAAAAATACAAAACAGCATATATAATGTGATCCATTTATTTTGGAAAGATATACATCAAAATTTTAACACTCTATCACAGGAATTTAAGATTAAATATAATTTCTGTCATCCCCTTTCTGAATGTTTTATATTGCTTGAATCTTCTTAAATGAACAGGTGTTTTGCTTGTGTTACAAAAATAAAAAGCATTAACCAACAAGATTCTGGAAAATAGGGGTGCCTGGGTGGCTCAGGGGTTTAAAACCTCTGCCTTCGGCTCAGGTCATGATCCCAGGGTCCTGGGATCAAGCCCCACGGCGGGCTCTCTGCTCAGCAGGGAGCCTGCTTCCTCCTCTCTCTCTGCCTGCCTCTTTGCCTACTTGTGATCTCTGTCTGTCAAATAAATAAATAAATAAAATCTTAAAAAAAATCTTTAAAATCTTGGGGCACCTGGGTGGCTCAGTGGGTTAAAGCCTCTGCTTTCGGCTCAGGTCATGATCCTGGAGTCCTGGGATCGAGCCCCGCATCGGGCTCTCTGCTCCTTGGAGAGCCTGCTTCCTCCTCTCTCTCCCTGCCTGCCTCTCTTGTAATCTCTGTCTGTCAAATAAATAAATAAAATCTAAAAAAAAAAATCTTTAAAATCTTTAAAAAGTAAAGATTCTGGAAAATAAGAATAAGCCCCAATCCACAGTAATACCACCTCTATTTATGTCTCCATTCAAGGCATTTATCTTTCTGTCATGAGTACATAATCACTCCATCCTGATATAAAGTTAGGGAGAAAGGAATTAAAGCAACTAGGCTGAGATCCATTCGCTCCCTTTGCCAAGAGTATGCTACTGGGTAAAAGCAAAGAGTGCAGGTGGCCCAGTCTAATCTCCTAGCCAGTGTGATAAATAGACCACTTGGTAAATGATGAAATTATATTTGTAGGGGGAGGGTCCTTTACTATTGAATGTTTTTAATAGGATGTGTCTAGTTTCGTACTGCTTTTAGAAATTAAGCCCATAATCTATGGGTTTAGAATGTATGGTTCCTGTAAAATGGCAGGGACATTGAAAGGAAATCTCTGACTAATTCATAAAGAAAGTGGCTCTTCCCTAACATGGCTCATCAGCAAAAGTTAATTGAGCTCCCAGGTTCTGTCCATAGTGCTGGTTATTCAGAAGACACACTTGGTGTCCTCAAACTGTTCATACACTAAAAGGACTCAAATAAATAATACAGTGTAGCCAGTTCTAAGATATAAACACTATATGTTAGTACATATAAGAGGATACTCAGCCAGAAAGAATTATGGAAAGTTTCCTTGAAAAGGTGGTATCTTAGAGGAAACACTGAATTAGCTTGAAAATGGCTCTTGAGTGTTCTGGAGGCTCTGAAAAGAATGATAGCAGAAAGGCATAGTTATATGATAAATCATGTCATATAGGGAAACTAAAAGTAGGCCAAGATGTTCATTGTCTTGTTCATTAGGAGAGGAGATCAATGATGGGCAACGATGTAGGAAAAGTAGAAAGAGGCATATAGTATCTTTTGTGTTACTTAAGGAATTTACCAACTATACTGAAAGCAAAGGGGAACACTTTAAACAACAGGGTGACACAATAACATTTGTACTTAAGAATAGTTATTCTAGAAGTAATGTGGAAAATGGATTAGGAGGAAATAAGGCAGGAGGTTAAAAGTTTTGTTGGTGATCAAGGAGAGAGAGATATCATGAATATGAAATAAGAACAGGCTGTGAAGGTGGAGAGATGAAAGTTATTTTGAGATCCATCTTTAGGATTAGACAGATAAAATGTGGGAAGTAAAAGAGGGAACTGAAGAGGATGACCGGGTTTTTTATTGGGGCAACCAGGTGGATGGATTTACCAAAGATATGACCCAAAGAAAAAACTAATTCAAGGTAAAAGCATGAGTTAATTTGGTTTAGTTTTTGAATCTCAGGTGTCTTAAATTGGATTATAGAAGTGAAGATATTTAATAAGTACTCATACATGACATCTGGAGTATAAAGATCTAAGCTGAAGATATAATCTAGAGGTTATAACTTGCAGGTGAAATTTGAATTCCATAGAAGAGTTAAACACTGATCCTTTAGGGAAAGAGGACAATGAGATAGGGCTTGGCCCAAGAAACAGTGTTCAGGAAACATGTGTGAAGGAGAAGAGAAGGAACACACATGGGAGACTGGGAAGCAGCAGCCAGAGAGGCAGAACACAAATGGAGCACAAAATGGACATCAGTGGAGGAGACAGAGAGGAATGATCCTCAGTATCAAATACTCTTGAGTTGTCAAGTTAAAAAAAAATCTAGTGTTCTTAAAATCAGGGAGATTATTGACAACTTTAGCAAGTGAGAGTAGGTTTATTGATAATAGCAAGTGAAGTCCAGAAGTTTTATTGGAAAATATCTTAAGGAGAGAAGAGTAGGTTTCCTATTATAGTCTCTTGATTCATATCAGGGTAATTAGGATTTTTTCTCCTACCCAAATGGTGTGAAACACTGTCAAGAAGGTGATAGAGTCTCACTAATCTTTGTTTTCTTATCTTTGGAGAAAATAGAGTACTAACTCCATGCTTTCTGGTCTTAGATTTATAGTAAGAAGAACTTAGTTCAAATCTTGGTCCTACCATTTTTAGCTTTGTACCATTTTTAGCTTTGTGACCTTGAGTGAGTCTCTTAGTTATTTGTTACTTGAAAAAATAGCTGGACTGGCTACAAAGCATCACCTGAGAGCTACTGAGAAATACACACCCAGGCCCCACTATGGGCCTGCTGAATGAGAATCTGCATTTTACAAGCTTTTCTGATTCTTGCATGCACATAAAGTTTGAAAAGCATTGAATTAACTCAATGAACACCAATTTTCCCAACTAAGAAATGGGTTGCAATATGACTGCATAGATTTTTGTAAAGACCAATTAATAAAGTGAAAGTAATACCAATTTATATTACCCCTTGGACCTATTGCTCAATGCTATAGAGGTAAGAGAAAAGAAAAAAAGAAAAAAAACCCCACAAATACTTCTTGCACCATTTCCTTCTTCAATCTTCATCTTTTACAAGGTGTAATTTTCTTAAGAAATATGCCATGCACTATTTCTTCTTTGGGGTGAAGTCTATCAATATTCCCCAAGTGATCAGAATCAACTCTGTCAGCCTCTGTGAGAAAATATGTGGGCCAGGGTGAAGTCTGTTGTATGTGTAACTAAACCTAGGAAAACTGCTGTAACAATTACTCATTAGGTATAGAGAATTCTCCGTTGCTGCCTTGTATCTGATATTTCTGAGCACATACCCACATACCCATATACTCATGTCCACGCCCACCCACTCACTCTTCTGTGCTTGGCATTGTGCTTGGCTAGCACACAGTAGGTCCACTTGATGTCCTCGACATAGTGGATCTTACTGTCTTATTTTTCCCTAGAAGTTGGCTCTACTCCTGCCTCCCACATTGTGGCCACTCAATTTTAGTTTATCATTTAGTACTGCCCTGACTTTTGTTCCCATGATTTTAAATGACAATGAGGATTGTCTTACTGCTGATACCTGTAGTAAACTTCCATGCCAAGTATTAATTCTGCCCCCTACAGACTCAATCTTACAATTGATCAAACACTTCCAAGACCAATCCAGTATTCATTCATTTGTTCATCATTTGTTCAACTATCTGTTAATCATTGTTTAGAAGTATGGCCCAGACTCTGATCTGCCAAACTCTGAAATAAAGAATGTGATAATGTCTAGTTAATAACAACCTCACCATTATGGTTTCATTAAAGATAAATGCTCTGAGGCATGCTAAACTTAAGGTTAACTCTAATCACAACAGCATGAACAATATTTTATTCAGTAATTTAATGAGTACTCTTTATTTGAAGCATTAGGAGCTTTCTTGGAATTCTGTTTTATGTATACAAATATTCTGTATTTGTAAGTCCTCGCCATTTTTCTTTTTCAACTTTGATCTCTTCTTAAGAAGGTATCCCACTAAGGTAGAGCTAAATATTCACCTGTCCTTTGAACTAAAAAAGTGTAAGATTATCCCAGATTTTAATAATTGGTACTATATATCTCTGTGTAATATAGTGATCTAACAACCCCATATGTCCTTGTTCTCATTGGTTGTTCTAATATTCTAGAAGAGACCAACTGGGTCAAGTTCAAATATCAATTCCCTTTCTTACTTGTTAATATTGTTTTATGAAAAAACCTTCTGGTAGAAGAGAGTTTCAACCCAACTAAGGTGTCATGGAAGATAAAGACAGAAGCCTGAGAGATGCAGAATAACATAATGATCACAGGCTTAAGAGGGAGAAAAGGAGGCAAAAGGGAGCTTAGAAAATAGTGACAGAAGTACATTGGAAAGAAAGAAAAAGTAGTTTCTGCTTACTGCTCAGAAAATCCAAAAAAGGGCAGATAATTTGAGCATATGAAATAGAAAGGATAACAAAGCTTTTGACTATTAGAATTGGATTCTACTAAAAAGCTGCAGTATGTCAAGTGGTTTATTTTCTCTTCCAAATATAATGTCATACAATTAGAGAAAGACATTAAGGAAATAGTCCACAATGTTATCTATGTAACTAACACAGGAAGATGGGATTGGTAGGTAATTTTGCTTTCCTCTTTATAATTTTCCATATTGTCCACAATGTGCATGTTTTGTTCTAATAATAAAAGAAATCAATACTCATTTTAAAATGAAATTCTCCCTTCTCTGTCTTCCAAGATAATCTCTCTCTAGTTTTGAATAGTCTAAGTTTTTGGAACAAGCAAATTTTATAGTTTCAAGTGAGCTTGCAATTGAGATCGTGTCTTCCATTTAGATTTCTCTCCTGAAAAAGGAGAGTGGAGATGTTTGCATTGGAAGATTTATTTGTAAGCCATTCCCAAAGGCTGAGCATCTTGGAGTTCTCTTCCACTTTTTAACAGAAACATAACAGGGTCAATTCTCCACAGTATATTCTTAGTAAAGTTTAATCGGTTTTCTATCTACCACCACCCATTCCTAGTGAGCAGAAAAAATGTAAATAGATAAAAATTGCAATGATGCACATAAATAAATCCGCCTCCCTCAACACTTTTCAGCCAGTAAAGGTAGAGCTAAGGAAGTGCTTTAGGTGCACAAGTCAAGAGCAAGGGTCTCTGTGGAGTAGAACAGCAAATGGAGCCCAGGATGTGACAAAATTGGACCCCTGAATCTCTTCCTGCTGAAATAAGGTTACTCAAACATTTGAAGGGAGGCACATTCACTCAGATCAGCTACCTCCCAGGTCCCCCTGAAGGCTCCTGCTCATTCTTCGGCACCACAATCAAAGAACCTCTTTATAGCCTTTGCTGACTACACAATTACCCTCTGTTCTGTTTTCCATGCTCCTGTTACTGCTTTTACATACAGAGTAATCATTTATTTTTTATAGTTATCTGGCAATTACATTTGTTATTTAATTGTTATATATAGTTATGTGTGCATATAAAACTGTAAAAAATGTTATTATAATCATCATATTTAATATATTATAATTATGTATTATTATTTTACTGTTTTTAACTACATTCCCCACGAGGCCATGAACTCCATGAGGGCAAGAGCTGTATCTCCAGCATTTAGTATAGGGTCTGGAATGGATGCCTCTCTTCATATTCTTGAATGAATGGATAATTGGTTAAGATGAAAGAAGGCAAGTATAACCTCCTATTATGATGGGTACTGTGACATAATAAAATTTACATCCATGCCTTTGTGTGTGCTGTGGGAACCTTATCCGAGATTTTTATCCACAACTACAATGGAAAAGAACTTCTGACTGAAAGTTTGCATCTGGCCTTAAATTCCAGGTCTTTCCCAGATAAATGTCCAGGTCATGGTTTCTTTATTTGTAAAGTAAGAGGGAATTCTCTACATTACCTCCTTTCTTTTAGTGTTAAGGATATTTTCACTATATGTTATCAAATTTGTTAGTAATTCTGTTAATAGTCTCCTGCATTTCAATCCAGCTCCATTTAGACTCCTACTATGTGCTAGCACTTTTGTAAGCTACATAGCTTCTGATATGAGATTTGAAAACACAGTTTAATATACATATAAGATAGTTCATATTCTACTGGTAAACTTTTATTTATGATTTTTGACATATCTTTATTCTGGAATTTGTGCTAGAAAACTTAGATATCAGTAATCACTTCCATCTCCTTATCCAGCTATAAGCTCCCTATCCACAGAAAAATACGTTTCCTGTCTCTCTGGCCCCAGGGGCCAGTGGTGGGCCTGCCACAGAATGATAATCCACACATATTCATTTCATTGAGCCACTTCAGCTTCCAGTCTTTTAGGTCTTCAGGCTACTGCTTATTTAACATGCTATCAATTTAACTCATAGAGTTCAAACCTCCAAATTCTGGCTCTGGAGTCTTCACTTTTAACGAGGCTAGTCCACCTCAAGATCCCCCCTTTTTAGGAAAAATGAATAAAAGACTTTAAAACACAATCTTGTTCAACTATACATCCAAGAGTCTTTAGAATATGCTCTCTCATTTCAGATGTCTTTATATTTTGAGGGAAATATCCACTTCATTTTGATATTGATAACCCCCAACCACTGTTACTGATGTCTGTATCCCAACCTTATCTATTATCTTGCCTTCCTATGGACCTTCCATAAGTCACTCAGTCTGTGAGGCCCCTAATTTATAGTCTTATGACATCAAATTTTAGCCTACCATGTATAATAAAACCATAACAGCCCAGTTGCTATCGTCTTCACACAGCAGGGCTCTCAGAACATGGGAGTAAATGCTGATCTCCAATATTTTCCTCCTCTGATGGCCCACTCAAGACTGTTCCACAGTCTGCTTTGCCTTGGGCTTGAGCCACATCAGCCCGTAAGAATTCTGATTTCAAGTTCAAGGAACCACATAAATTTACCTTCCTGGGACGCCTGGGTGGCTCAGTTGGTTAAGCGGCTGCCTTCAGCTCAGGTCATGATCCCAGCGTCCTGGGATCGAGTCCCACATCCGGCTCCTTGCTTGGCAGGGAGCCTGCTTCTCCCTCTGCCTCTGCCTGCCGCTGTGTCTGCCTGTGCTCGCTCGCTCTCTGACCAAAAAAAAAAAAAAAAAAAAAAAAAATTACCTTCCTTCCAAAATCCTATTAAAATGTTAGTAGAGAATAATCTATATATAGCCCCAATCTGAGAATGGAGACATCAGCAATCACAAATATTGAGGCACTTTTTTATAATAATGAAAAGCAGTATGAATTCTTTTGTTTAATAAGTCAGAACAGAGAAAGAAGTCTAGAATGCAAAGAAAACCTGTAGTGAAGAGGAAACTGTGAACCCAGAACTCAACTGGGTCATGATGGAGAAGTCCAAATAATTAGAGAACTATTGCTAGATAGCCACCCACCTTTAACACACACCACACACACACACACACACACACACACACACAGAATCAGGCTGCAGGCATGAATTTCCTTCTCAAACAAAGGCATTCTGGCATTCTGTCAAGGTTAAACTAAAGGTGTTCCTGCCCTAGAGTTAAAACCTTCTTTAAGGTGTCCTGCCTGTATTCTCCCATTCACACAGACTAGCACAGGTTGATAAACCCTGTCCATGGACAAAGAGCTCAACTCATCACCCTGAGTGATCTCACCTGGGAACATTTGCACTTGCTGTTCCCTCTGCTTGGTATGTCCTTTACCAAATATTCACATGGCTTTCTCCTGCTCCCTTTTTGGCTTCTGTTCTAAATGCCATCTTAAAGCCTTTCATAACCAACCTCTAAAATAGTTACATATCTATCCCCATTCACAGCATTCTCCATCCCCCTTACTCTGCTTTATTTTCACTTCCTGACTTATTATTTTCTTTCTTTACCTGGTGGCTCCCCTTACTGAAATATAAACTTCATGATTTCAGAGACTTGATTGTGTTCACCACTGATTTCCCAGTGTTTGTGAGAGTATCTGGCATTTAGTTATTCAACAAATATTTATTGAATGTATGAATGAATGAACTCAAGAATATGACAAGAAAACCCAAAATGTCAGCTGTTGAACAGGTAAAGAAAGCAAGAGGTCTAAAGCAAGAGTAGGAATTCACAGGGTCCTGAGAATAGTGTCTTCATGAAAAGTGGAGCCCATTAAATATATAGCATTAAAATAAATAAACAAAACCATATAGCATTTTAAAAATAGCAAATTGTTCTTAATAGTTTGAAGGCATATGGTTTTTCTGCTCACCAGATAAAACAAAAGCATTTAGAATATCCAGAGATAAAGAGATATACACAAGAACATCATAGCCCAAATATGAACCAAAACCAAATATATCATGATTTTGAGCAATAAAGAGAATGAAATGGAAGAGATCGTATTTGATTTTCATGCTTAGAATATTCAGCCTCCGGTAGCACAGATTTAATGTCATCAAAGTGCTGCCTCTCATTTCCTCCTGACCCTGTGACCCAGAACTCCAGGGCAAGGAGGACTTCCTAAGTACTAGCTGAGCAGATTGTTTCATTCCCAAGCCAAACTATAGAGCCCCCAGTGAAGGCATCTCTGTCTTTCCTTTATCTGCAGCTTTTTAAAGAATTGCATTGCCAGTACATAGTCAACTAGCCACATGTGGCTTTTAAATGTAAATGGAATTAAAATTACATAAAGAAATATTTCTTTCCTAGTTGTAGTAGCCACATTTCAAGTGCTTAGGAGCCACATGTGGCTAGTGACTACTGTGGAACGAATGCATGAATGAATAAAATTGAATAGTGAAGAAATAAAACATTTTAATCATCACAGAAATTCCCATTATTCTAACAAATGATGGAAACCAGTAGAGAAAATGAGTCAAAGAAGACAGGCAATTTTGCATTTACATGTTCGTGGAGAAGCAACGAGTCTGCAGTTGCCAATACTTCTCAGGCAAGAAGTCATGAATTTACATGTTTAAACAAAACCACAAACCTGTCTCTCCTTTGTTTCATACCACTCAAATTCCTGCTAGGAATCTAGGCCTATATTTCTGGTTGCTTCCTTTGTGGTATCATTTTAATATGACTAGGAAATAATTTTCTGTCTCTGTTCTCATTTTGGTGGTAACCCTTAATTATACTAAGAGTTCTGGATGTCCTCCCAAGTGTTTACAAAACAGCATGCTTCTATAATCAAAATTATGTAAAGCACATATTTCCTATTATCTGTTGTTCCTGTACCTTGTATTTTCTTTTCAGAATTTTGGAAGAACCATGTTCTCCTTCAGAATGACAGATTTAATTATCCCTAAAACAAAATTGGAATTTGAAAACTGTAGTTTGATTATCTACTTTATTTCCCATCAGCATTACATTTTTTTCTCTATGAGAAATCATAACATTCTATATTGAATAACATTTGCATAACCATAATTTTGTAAATGCAGCTTACTGACTTTTTAAAAATTCAAACCATAGGAAAAACATTGAATATGATTGCAGTTATAAAAGGGAATGTACAGTCAGGTTGGTAGCTTGAAATTTGCCACAAAAATAAACCAATGCTACAGATAAGCTCCTCCCACCATGAGTCAGTTTACCTGTAAACCACTGGGTATGAGGTTCTGCGAATATATTATTTAATTATTTAAATAGTAGGCATTAAGAAATAATCTACATGATGTAGAGCTAAAAATGAAACCAATAGAATTAAGTAATCACATTAATATAAATCACATAAAAGTTCCTAATCTTTCATAGGCAAGTTTATAGTTAGTATTTAAAACTGATACATTGAAAAAAAAAAACAGATTTCAGCATATTGTTTAGAATAGCCATGCTAAGCACAGGTTTGGAGAGAGGAGGACATTAAGTATTGCTTTATACTGTTTGAACTTTTACAATGTATCTATGTACTTTAATAAATGTAAAATTTTCAAACTAAAATACATATAAACTGCCATATTGACCTTGTTCCTCCAAACCCTCCGTATACATATTTGTTATTGAACTTAAACTATTACAGGAAAATAAATTAAAATAAAAACATTTATTAGGCACATACCATGTGTGCTATCCTAGGAATTTCTACGTTTGTCAATTCCTGATCTGTTAAATCCCCCTAATACCCCTGTGAAATAGGTACTACTCAGGAGTACTCTTAGAATTTAGCAACCTGAAGCAAGAAGGGCATATTGGGGGCAGAAATTTTGAAACGGTCCCTACAATGTTGGAGATACCCAAAATCATCTGTCTATAAAACCAACTTCAATAGTGATATCAAGTTTGAAGCTACATTTCTCACTGAAGATTCCCTTCATTTCTGTTAAAGAATAGAAACTGAAATGGGACAGAAGGGGAAAGTATATTATTCTTTGATCATGCTTGCCTGGCCACAGGTGGGCAAGCAGATTGGCCTGTCCATCCAAACTGAGTCATTCCTTACTCCTTCACTTTTTGTTTATGACTTTATTTCTTCATCCTTGGCAAGAGCAGAAAGTAAATCATGGCATTTCTTGGCTGAAAGGCCGAGTGAAACAGCTGTGACCCTGGAGATATTGTTTACTCTACTGCCTCCCGATACACACTCAGTCACTTTTGTTGGACATGCTTGATGGCTTTTGTTCATACAGTTGGCTGTTCCGTCTGTTCCACCAATTGACGAAGAAGCAGAGAGTTGCTGCTTTAAGCTACACTTACTAGTTCATTCATTAAACATTTATGACCACCTACTATCTGCCAGATACTGAGATGGACACAAGTAGGAACAAACGGGTACCCTACCCTTAAGGTGTTAATAGTCTAGTAAGGGAAGACAGACATGTGAATATGAATCATTACATAAGGGGAGTTAGTACTAGAAGAGGTATAAACAAAATAACATGGAAATATGGAAACATGGAAAAGAGAAAGAATAGGAGATAGGCATAGGAGAAAGATGGAGAAAGGCAAAATACAGGAATCTTTACAGACACAGTGATATTTCAATTATACCCTTGGGGTAGGCAATGGCCAGAATGGTAGAAGCCTTCATGACACAATAAGAAATAAAACCCAGAAATCAACAACTGTGACACAGTTACAGGTCATAAAGGGTAGTAGGCTGAATGGATATAGTGAGAAACCACACAAAAGACTTTAGGGCCCCTTTAGGACCAAAGCACTCCAGCTGCCGGCAGCATTCCTGCTGAAGGCTCCAAGTGGGTTCTTTTGTAGTCTGGCCTAGCTCAACATTTTAGGATAGATAAGAATTTCTCAGGAAGAGGGGGAAAGGTCATGCAGGGAACAACTTGTGTGATGCATGGAAGAATGTATCTGGAGAAGTTCTGGGGCATTTAGGGCGTAGATGTTCCAGTGAGCCTTAGATCCTGCAGCTGCACTCGGGGTTTCCTTATGGCCTAATTACCTACTTCATTTCTAGCTTTTACCAAGCCCACATCTGACACTAAAATAGTGAGCCCATCTCATGCTAGGCTCAGGTGTTGGGACATGATCTCCAAGGCTGTGGGGTGATATTGGAGGACTGCTTTGGTGAGGAGCAACATGATCAGATTTGTGCATTGTCAGGTCAAATGATTGCAGTATGTAAATAGGAATGAAAGACTTTGAAAGAAAACAACTTTAAAAAACAGTTATGTTCAGTTAGTGTTGACCTTGAGCTCCACAACTGTTCAGAGGATAACAGTTTGAGAAGGCAGCCATAGTTCTGAAGGCAAGGTACCCTTGATCATGGCTGTTGAAACCTGGATCCTATTACCTGGGTTGGAATCTCAGGTCTGCCACTTACTTGCAGTGTATAATCAAACAAATTTTATGAACTATGTTTGCATTTTTCTCATCTACACTAATGATACCTACCTCATGGGGTCACCATGAGGATAAAGTGCATTAATATACAGAAAGCCCCTCAAAGAATGCCTGGCACAGAGTAAATGTTTAATAACACTAGTTATTATTATCTCAGCAGTTTCCCCAAATGTTTTATAGTAAAGAGAGCTACTTTTCACTTATCAGAGCCCTGGGATCTCAAGAAACAGCAAGAAAGAGATGTATTTATTAAAGTTGCTCATTAAAGTTGGAAAAGATGCACTGCTATCAGGGATTTCACCGCTGCCCCAGCCCCCAGGAACAACTTTCTCCTCTCCCTTCCCCAGGCAGAATGGCAAGCTGGGCAGGGGACTCCCATATGCTGAGAACTGAAAGGGGCACCAATAGTCACCTTGCTAAACCATCCATTGAAGGTTGGGTACTACAGTCTGCCTCACCCTTTTCTTCTAGCATTAGACTTGAGTATCTGGAGCAATGGGAAACTCACACCATCCCTATCATCACAGAGCCCACAGTCTTCTGGAGAGCATAGCCATAAGTTAACAACCACATATACATATATAATAGCACAATAAATGGTCCAAAACAGACTTAAGGATGGGATGGGAGTGAAGAGGAAGGAAAGACAAGTTTACCCTGGGGCAAGAAGGCAAAATTTCATCAAGACACTTATATCTGTGATGCATCTTATAGGATGAAGTTTTTCTTGCTAGACAAAGAAGCTGGGGAAATGCATTTGATACAGAAGGAACAGCCAACAGAGACACACAATCGGGAAATAGCCCAGCCTGTTTGCAAAATCTTGACAGCCAGAACATAGACTGAGGAGTAGTAGGGGTTAGAATAGTAAGAAAGGACAGACGTTGAGGCAGAGGAAGTGGATTAAAAATCCTTCAAATCAGTGCTTAACTCTTTACAACTATCCTGAAGGAAGGGCCCTTGAAGACTCCTAAGAACATAACCAGATTGGTGGTTTAGAAAATCTCTATGGTGTTACGTGGGTGAAAGAGGGCAAGACTATTGCAAGGCCTCCTGGACCTAAAGAGAAGTGAACCCTTTTCGAGATGCAAAATTTAAAACCACAGAGATAACACAACTAGTATGTCAAGTTTTTAAAACACAAAATCCAAGGTATAATGCAGTTAAATGCTTTTCTCAGGGTTGTGCACATAATCGAGGAACATTGTATTAATGGATTTTCTGTTTATTTGTATTTTGTTTATGTTTGCTTAATCCAGAGCATTTCTTCCCAGACGTGCAAGTTCAGAAGATATGCAAGCTTTTTAACCCAAAACAAATAGAGAAGTAAAAAGAGCAAGCTAAGAAAACTGTTTGTTTTTCTTATTTTAGTGTGAATGTCTGAAAAAGTAAAGTGTATATTGTCTGAAAAGAATTGCTCTATCAATCTCTACAAATGTTTCCATTCCTGTGAAAAATCAGTGTGCATTACTCAACATATGTACCCATCAATCTCTACTAGTTTGAGCTGAGGGTTAGTCTGGTAAAATTTCCCAGTAGAATAACAAGTGCTAAAATGTCACTTCTGAAAACTGAGAATGTTATTTCACAAAGGTAAGTTTAAAGCACAAATTTAGAATTAGAAATGAAACAAAAACTTTATGAGAATGCAATATATTTTGGAAATGAAATGTGTTGTGTTTCGCAGATTATTTTTCCCTAAAGTTATTAGGTATTAAAATAAAATTTAGTGCTTTTCTGTTAAAAGTGATTACAGGTTTACATTAAAATCCTGACAATTAAAGTATAAAGGAGAAAATAAAAATTATTCATAAAGTCATAAACCAGAAATAACTATTGTAAATATTTCACACTCCTTTCCATCCACACACATACATATTATATATTTATCACCTATTTCTATTCACTTAAATTATGCAATGATCATTTTCCTATAATAGTCAATGTTATTTGAAAACAGTATTTTAATAGCTATATAATATTGTACCAGAAGGCTATTCCATAAATTATGCAATGATTAACTTACAACTGGGCATTTGTTTCTGATTTTCTATATTTTAAGAACTCTGCAACGTTCATCCCTATACATGAATCATTCTTCACTTCTCCACATCTCTGGTAATTTTCTCCATATCTCTGGACTAAAATCATCAGGTTCAAGTGTAAGTTATATTTTGAAAGCTTTTGCCAGTTACTGTCCAGCTGCTTTTTGGACAGGGGTTACTAATACGCAGTATTAAACCAGGAGTTTATATTGACAGGTAAAACATGGCACATAATTAATAATTACTTTTCCTCATTAAATGTGAAGTTGGGATGTTTTCATAGTGCTTATTGCACCACTGTTTTCTGTGATTTGTTTCTCTATGTCTTATTACCAGTATTCTACTAGAGTACTGGTCTTCTTCATCTTCCTCTTTTGAATTAAAGGAGGAAATAGGTTTCCTTTGCATCATAGATACTTTGGGATGCTCAGGAATGCCCCAATGGAAGAATTTGGGCTTTTTTTCTTTTTCCTTTTTTTTTTTTTACTTTGCAAGGTGGTTAGGCTATTGAGTCTGGACTCTAGTTCATGTTGCTCGTGGGAACCCATTAAGGACACCTGGGTTAAGGTCAAGACCACAAAGTTCATAATTATCATTTTCTGCTCATGCTTTTTAGCCTTTTTAGTCTTTTTGTCATATTTTTGAAAAACTGAGGATTCCTACTATGCTGATTTTAAGTGCTGAAATCCAAAACACAAAATTAAATCTCTTTATCAGGAATTTAAGAAAATTAGATATACCACAAACAGTACTTAACAATCCACAGCACATAACTTATGGTAGTTACTCAATGTTTAAAAAAAAAATGCAATGTGCCTTTCATTCCCAAAGTACTGTTTTGTAGCTAATCTTAAAAATGTTGAAGACAGAAAAAGATGGCAACAAAAGAAGTAGAAATGACAGACTGAAGCATTATTTGAGGTATTATGCTTAACATTGACAGAAATCACCAGAGGACATTCTCTTTCAAATATCACTTTGTTGAAAGAGATGTTGAATATTTTCTTTTGTAGGTTCTAAGTTAAATGACTAATTTTTAAAATCTATGCATTACCTTGTTCCTTACACATAACAGAGAAATTTAGTTGTTTTTTTAAAAGATTTTATTTATTTGACAGAGATCACAAGTAGGCAGAGAGGCAGGCAGAGAGAGAGGGAAGCAGGCTCCCTGCTGAGCAGAGAGCCCCATTTGGGGCTCGATCCCAGGACCCTGGGATCACGACCTGAGCTGAAGGCAGAGGCTCAACCCACTGAGCCACCCAGGTGCCCCGAGAAATTTAGTTTTAATCCTGAATAAAACTGACTCTCCTCATTTATAAGACCTAGTTCTGCCCCGTGGGAAGACTAGCTACTCCTGTCAGTATACCACAAAGCTCCTGGGCTTACTGGGTAGGTCTCAGTACACCCAGCACTTCAGTGTGGTGGTCAGTGTGGGTGTTGATGGCACACACTTGTGAAGAATCACAGCTTGTCATTGCTCATTCCTAGAAAATGCACATATGCATCCCAGATGCATTCTTCCTTGAAGCTGAATAGGAATGTGTATAGGAGCTGCCTTCTGGGCAGATTGAAATGACATTTGATTCTGTTCCAAAAGCACAAATGCATGGGGAGCCTGAGGGGACCTGAAATTTGGGAAAACTCTATTTAGAACTGAAGCATGTTGGAGGAAAATTGGTGACACCAAACTAGACTGTTTACTTCTTCTTTGGATCTTAGGCAGCAAAAATGTGCACCATGCTGTGGTCACTAGATACACAGATGAGGGGAAAGCATCCTGACTGAAGTAAATGAGATAAATGTTTGCTGCTTGAGAGCCTCTTTGTGGTTCCAGAATTCAATGCCCTGATAAAGCAAATATTTTTCTAAGAGTCCCTCTTTTAGATTGCAATTTGTGTTCCCTACAGGCTGACAGCAATGTAGTTCAGGATGCCCTTCTGTGCGGGAATGTCCATAGGCAGCTTCTCGGTGCCAGCCAAGTCCACAAGCTGCACATGCCTACCTGCATGCCCAAAAGGCCAAGAAAGAATTGCTACTATCACGATACAAGACACAAAGGGTTAGGCAGGTTTATAGCAGGTTTCAAAGACATGCAACTGATAGGGATTGTGTATGCATGTTAACACTTTAATTATGGGGTCCAAGATGACCATGATTCTATCTCATTTCAATGTGACCTCCTTAACTTTTGTAGAAAACTTTATTTATTTTTAAAAAGATTTATTTATTTTTAGAGAAAGATCACACGTGTGGGGAGTGGCAGATGGGGAGGAGGAGGAAGAGAATCTGAAGCTGGCTCCCCACTGAGTCTGGAGCTTGCATAGGCCTCAATCTCATGATCCTGAGATCATGACCTGAGCCAAAATCAAAAGTCAGATGTTCAACTGACTAAGCCACCCAGGTGCCCCACAAATTTTATTTTAATATGTCTTTTTTAGATTATTCAAGGTTATCATTTTATTGGAAGAGTATTTTGGCTTTTTTTTCTACCAACAACTAAATCTAAAGAGTTGCAGTGAAATGCTCCTTGGGGGGACCTGGAGGTGGGGTCAGGCCGCCCTGGTGCCTGAAGTGCATGCACACCAGGGAGCTTCTGGGCACCCAGTGCACCCACCTGGCAATGCAATGAGCTGTGCAGGGCTTCATGCTTTTTATTACTATTGCTTTTATTTTATATATTATATAACAAAATGTTATTGACATGTTACATTTTTTTGAAAGATGATTGGGTTCAAGGCAATTCCAATGGGACATTGGCATGTTATTAGAATGAAACAATTTTTGAGACTAGTGAAGGAAATGTTGAAAAGATGAAACAGAAGGGTATGGCCCTGCACAATTAAAAAAAACAAACATGGAGCATTGTTAGGTGAAATTATGACCTCATTATTGTTTTTATTTGGAAATCAAGTATAGTTTAATGAGAGGAAGATGAGTGCCAAACTGACAAGGAATGGATTTGTGATAGTTAAGTTTAAATTTAAAAAAAAATTAAGTAATTATAAGGGCCTATTCAGCCAGAGCATCCCCACCCCGGTTGAACAGCCATTTTGTTGTTTATGCAGTAAAACTTAAATTGACCCTGCCCCCCGTCTCCCCCCCCCCCCAGGGGAACTTACTTAAAAGCAAATCCTGGAAACCAGTCCCAGGTAACAAAGCCCAAATACAAGGGTGGGTCAGGTCAGGTAGAGACATCCAATCAGTAAAGCATGCATACTGTCTCCCTAGCTACCAAGGAGTGTGGGCCTTGCCTTTTGGGCATCAATTCTGACTAAGGTGATAGGCTAGTTCAAATAGCTACTATGGGGTGAATTGTAATTCAATTGGCCACCCTTGTGGGACCTAGCATGACTGTGCAGCTTCCTCCGTGTGTTACAATCTCATTGGCCACCTGTGTGTGGCCAGGCTCAACCACATGGCCTTTGCTCTATAAAAAGTTAGTCTGTGAGGCAGGGAGGGGTCGCCCTCTCTGTAAGGGGTGGCCCAACCGGTCTGACGGTCGGTTTGATTCTTGATGCTTGGCGAGAATTAAAGCTTTGCTTGACCTTTGCTTTGTATCGTTCTCTCTCCTTTAGTCATGGACCCATTATTGGGAGACCCAACAGTAATCTCTACACCTAACATGGGGCTCGAACTCACAACCCCAAGATGAAGAGCTGCATGATCCTCTAACTGAGCTAGCCAGATGCCCCATGATAGTTAAGTTTAAATGTCAACTTGACTGGATCAGGGGATGCCCAGATTATTTGATTAAACGTTTCTTCTGGGTAAGGTTGGGAGGGTGTTTCAGGATGAGATTAGCATTTGAATTGTAGATGCAATAAAGTAGATTGCCCCCTGCAAGGGGCATCACCTGATGTGGTGAGGGCCTACATAGAACAAAAAGGCAGAAGAGGAAGAATTTGCCCCTTTTTTCTGCCTCATTGTTGGTGCTGAGATATTTCATCCCTTTTCCTGCCCTGGAATTTACATCATTGGTTCTCAAGCCTTAGATTCAGACTGAATTATACCATCGACTTTGCAGGGTGTCCAACAGTTAGATGGCGGACTGTGGAACTTCTCAGTTTCCGTAATTGGGTGAGCTAATCCCTTATAATAAATCTCCTTTTATATCCTATTGGTTCTGTTTCTCTGGAGAACCCTAACTAATACAGACACCATAAATAGTCACTTTCTTGCACTGATGGTAAATTGCTACCATCTTTCTGGAAGGGAATTTGGGAGTGTGCTTCAAAAGCTTTAAAAATAAAGTCATGTGTTTTGACATAATTCCACATCTAGGAAGTTATCCAACAGTAATATCTATGGACGAATTTATAGATTTCTCCACATGAATAGATAACTCAGTGTAGTTTAGAAAATTAAAAAACTGGACACAACTTAAATATCAAATCATTGTGGATTTACCAAGGAAACTATTTCATCCTTCAAAGCTACACTAGGAAGGTTATTTTTTAAGTGAACTGTACTCTTATACTAGTCTTATGTAACATGAGGCTATAAAACAATGTGCTCATGATGCCATTTTTATACACCATTTTTTGACACTTACAAATCTGCATTTCTGTGGAGAATGGAGCTCTGTTTTAAAGTCAAGGGTGTGAAGAAGAGATAGTAATGGTGGGATTCCTCTCAGAAATGAAAGCTGAGTCTATAAATGCCACTGGTTCTAATAGCTGTCTGAAAAGGTGTTAGAGAATAAAGGTCAGGAACTATATTTTAAATGCTATTTAAAAACCTCAGAACTTTTGTCATTTACCCTTTACAGAAACTGCCTCACTATTTCCCCATAGTAATCATTCCTTTATTTAACAATTATTTTTGAGAACCTAGTATGTACCAGGCACTATTTTAGTTGCTAAGGTAGGAGCAGTGAAGAAAACAGAAAAAGTCACTGCTTTCATGTTACTATGTACTCAGATTCACAGTAATAGACATAAAGCAATCAAATATATGTGTCAGTGAGTGATGAATGCTATGGAAAAATTAAAAGCAGAGTGAAGAAATAGAGCATGTAGCCTCTTTGATTAGCTGACATCTGAACAAAGGCCCCAGGAAGTGAGGGAGTGGGCCATGCTGGCTTCCAAGGGAAAGGAGGACTGTGTAGGTAGAGACACAGGTAAGGCCAGTGGCCCTGAGTCAGGAGTGTGCTTAGTGGCTAAGGAGCAGCTAGGAAATCAAAGAAGCTAGTGTGAAGTAAGGCAAAGGAAGAATGTAAGAGATAAAATCAGAGGCAATTGGGGGCCAGGGAACATAGCGAGAGGAAGGTTAGCAAGGAAATTCTTAAATTATGGAACCTTATATCTGACCTATACCAGAAAGCAAAGAGCTGGAGCGATTCTATTTTTTCAGTTAGTCTACCAACAGGTGAACAAAACAGAGTCAATATTTGAGATCTATTGACAGGTACGAAAGGTATATGGAGGCAGCTTGGGGCTAAGAAGGTGGGGTTGGGGTTTCTTTGAAGCCCAAAATGGTTCTGAAATAATTATGCATGGCACATGTTTTTAAATGAAAGTTTGTTTTTGAAAATCTGTTAGAAAATGTCAGTGGGTGTTCTCCCTGTGTAACCAAGCATGAAGAATGAATATCCTCCAGTTCACTTCTGTTTTTCTTGCAAAGAATATGCATTCAGAGGTTTGCTATAGAGAAAATGAGTAATTTGAATTTTTCTCCTGAACTCAGAAATGATCCAGATCATTTGGCAGTTTGACTTCTTCCAGTTTGCATTGCATTTGCATTTTAACACAATGTCAATAGACATAACTATCTTCTTTGAACATTTTATTCTTTTCCTTTACAGAGTAGTTATTCTGATCAGAGGACAAAATAACAACTTAAAATGAAGACTCTGATGGAAATCAGGCCAACCGATTGAAAGAAATTTAAAAAGAAATCCTACTTCAAGCTGTATGTGTAATAGCATGAAATGATACACTCCTGCTGTTTCAGAAAAGATGAATTATTATGAATGCTTCCTAAATAAGAGATGAAACTTCAAAATATTGGCATCTGAAAAAAAATACAGCTTAACCAAGAAAGGAAGACCCCTACTACATAGATGTACTACATTAGGCCCTTTTAACCATAAATGCCTTAAGAAGAGATTGTATATTTATTTGTGAATTCATAAAATATTATTGTGTGTATGTTCTGTTCCAGCAACTGTACCAGGTACAGGATAACTTGAGGCAGCAGTGAAGGATGGTAAGGGAATTAACTATATTATATTTGTCATTTACCCTTTAGAGAAACTGCCTCACTATTTCCCCATAGTAATCATTCCTTTATTTAACAATTGTTTTTGAGCACCTAGTATGTGCCAGGCACTATTTTAGGTACTAAAGTAAATGAAGCAAACATATAGGGGTGGTGAAGTTACTGTAGAAACACGGGAAAAGACTGGAGAACTGGGAAAGGCTTCTTGAAAGGGATATTGCTTGGGAACCCAGAAAATCTGGATTGGAAGGATGGTGCAGTAGGAAGATCTTGGGAAAGGGGTCGAGGGACCTAACTTCCAGTATGTACTCTGCTATTAACTAAATTTGTGGCTTGAAAGGCGACAGGAAGCAGGAGCAAAGGGAAGAGACAGGAAAAGCAAGAGGACTATGAGAGAGTTTCCAGGGGGAAAGACTGAGGGCACTGAAGGGCATGGCTGTTGCCCTTTGCCAGCTATGCTATGCCTGTGGTGCCACTTAACCTGGGTTTTTTGTATTGAAGAGAAGCAGTTGAGGACAACTTTAGTATCTCTCCTGCACCTCCTTTACTGTCTGTGGACTTTTCCAGCTCCTCCATAACAATTTCTGAAAACTAAGACTGATCTACTTTATTGCTTTTAGTGAGTGCTCCCAGAATCTTCTGCTTGATCACCCAGGATCCTCATTTAAAAATACCGATCCTTAGGTCTTACTTCAGGGTGCTGAATCAGAATATCTGAGGCTAGAATTCAGATCTATATTTTAAGACCCTTATTAGGTGATTCTCATCCTTGCCCACCCATTCCATCCTCCTCGCCATCCAAAGAAAGTGATACCCACACTTGTACCCCCAAAAAAGGACACTGTGGGGACTGAAACCCATGGCTCTAGACTCCCTGTTGGGATAGGCTTTCCACTCCACTGTGTAATTTTTCATTTCTGGCCCAACAATCTAAACTTATTTAGTATTTCCATAAATAATGTGGAGAAACTCCTATGTTGTTAAGAAGCATAGTAGGAAATTAAGTTGTACACTGTGATAATTTGATTTTATCTTTGAGCAAAAATATTCATGGAAAATACTGAAAGGAAATCCAACAAAATGTTAGTATTTTTGCCTTCATGGTTTGTTGATTTTGTTGCCTTCATAGATTGTTGATTTTATTCATCTCTCTCTTTTCTCATAGTTTGTGTCCTAAAAAATATGTGCACATATTTTTTATTTAAAAATAACACAATAACTTCATTTAACCAGGAATAAAATCAAAGTTGAAATGCATAAGGCTATAAGTGACCTTCAGAGAACTTTCAAAGCCCCTGACAATGTGTGTTTTCAAGATTTAACATTTTTTGTTGGCTCTGGCCTCTCAGATGGTATGGATATGCTCAGTGATCTCTGACCTCATTTGATTTCTAAAAATGTCCTTTGATCATCAACTTTTGCCCTACTTTTCCTGAAAAATTAAGTCGTCAGAAACTCTGACTCAGGAATACAAAGGATTTGGAAGGTTTCAATTTGGGGGATGAATAGAAATCATGGGGAGTAATATCTGTTCACTTCTAAAACCCTGTAAATCCTCTTTATGAGAAATTTAAAGGCAGGCTTGAAATTCTTGATCTAGGACTTAAAAGTTGATGAGGATAAGAAGAAATGCGTATATTCTCAAATAGAGATAAAACCAAAATTTTAAAAGATTGTGATTTGCTTTTGATGACTTTTTATTATGAACCAAGTGATTTTTAATTTTTAAAATTTTGTGTAATATACTATTATATACAATTTAAAATTTAAAAATATGAACTATCCACAGTCCTACTATACATTAACATTACAGCATATTTTCTACAGTTTATGAATAGGACTGGAATCATAGACTACATACAATTTGCATTCTTATAATTTTTTGTGATATTTTAATATACATATTTCTCAGGTCACTAAGTAGGTTTTAGAAACATCAGTGAACCAATTCCTAACACTAAGGTCATTACAGAACTGATTTTTAAGATTTTATTTATTTATTTATTTGTCACAGAGAGAGAGAGAGAGCACAAGCAGGCAGAGCGGCAGGCAGAGGCAGAGAGAGAAGCAGGCTCCCCACTGAGCAAGAAGCTGGATGCGAACTCAATTCCAGGACCCTGGGATCATGTCCTGAGCCCAAGGCAGTGGCTTAACCAGCTGAACCACCCAGGTGTCCCAGAATTGATCTGTTTTGTTCAGATTATGTATCTGCCTCAAATTACTTAAAATAGGCTTTTGGTATCATGACATATTTGGATAGTCAGGAGGATCTTCATTCTATTTTCTGTTGTCCTATTATATAATTAGTTACACCTAGGTGAAATAGTGATAAGGGGCAGCATAAGTTCAAGTGAAAAAACTTACTTTCAGTCCTCATCAAGACATATATCTCTGGATGCCTGGGTGGCTCAGTTGGTTGAGCAGCTGCCTTCAGCTCAGGTCATGATCCCAGCGTCCTGGGATCGAGTACTACATCGGGCTCCTTGCTCGGTGGGGAGCCTGCTTCTCCCTCTGCCTCTGCCTGCCACTCTGTCTGCCTGTGCTCGATCACTCTCTCTCCTTCTCTCTCTGACAAATGAATAAATAAAATCTTTTTTTAAAAAAAGACATATATCTCATGGATGGAGATTCATATAAAAAAGCTTATGATTAAATAATCAATATCAAATTTTTAAATAGAAAATATAACTTGTGATAACAGATGAATTTGACCAAATTTTTGTGAAAGTACTAATATGAGGATTCTTTCCACTCCTCTGTCCTATTTTAGAAGCTGCAGGCCCTCTAAGTCCTGTACAATGTAGAGAAAATAGATAGCCACTGACCTTGGAGAATCTTAGGAAACATTTATTGACATAAGCATTGAAATATTTCCAGATGGATCTGGACTCTGAATATCTGGGTATTGATATATCACCTGGAATCTTCCCTATTTATTTCTCAATAAATCAGATGGCAGCCAAAGCTAGATAAGCCCTATACTCGAAGAAAGAGAAAGGTAACATATTCTTATATAAATGACATAGCAGGTAACTGCTGATACCACATGGAGAAACACTGGATAATAGAAAGCTCTATTAGATCCTAATCTTGGAGACCAGAAGTAATATTCCCTGGAATCTTTTTTTTTTATCCCAGGAAATTCAAGTGTAGCTCCTCTGATCTTTCAGTAGGAAGATTATGTTCCTCCAATTTCAGTTAAAACCCTTACAAAAAATCCCTAAGCATTTTTCATATTAGAATTTCCTCTTTAGTTCCTATAGTGACACATGCTCTTTACATTTAAACTTAAATTGTCTTGTATCAGTCACCAAGTAGTTCTTTTGGGACTTGAGAAAAAATTCATTCATAAAACATGAAGAATGCAAAGTGGCTCTTTTCCTAACTCTGAATTCAGTTATATCATGTTGATATCTTGAAACCAGCCACAGTGAGAATACAGAAATCAACAAACATTTAAGTCAGAACCCTCACCTCTAGCCCTGTCAGCTTTGCTTGACCAGACCACCACTGTCTATAGAGCTCCACAAATGACTAAAGCCTGAGAAGTCTGACAATCATGTACTTCATGCCCCTGATTTTAACATAGATATCATTAATTGGCTCTTGCTGGCTGTAGGATGTAGAAACTAGACACAACAGTATAAGCTATTTGTAAGGAAAAATGAGAGCCAAATTTCTCATTTAGGAGCATTCCAAAGTGACCCAAAGAATAAATTATAGAAAACTTTCTTCTTCCTTTAGTTCAAAGAAGAAAGAAGATGACAAAGATGAAGAATGAACAGGAGGAAGTAGAGGAGAAGGTAAAAGAGAAAAGAAGGAAAAGGAAGGAAAAAATGGGGATGAAAAAGGGGCTTGTCAAAAATCCTGCCTTTTCATAGTGGCCAGAATGCACAGTCATTAGTCATCCTTTGTTTCAAAAGCACTTTTACTGTGGATTTTATTTTTCCCTTTTTTTTTTCCTTTTCCTTTCTTTCTTTCTTTCTTTCTTTTTTTTAAAATAGCAATATTAGAATACCCAACAACATGCCCTCCTATCAGTACAGGAATATTCTGGATCATGCTTTGTTCCTGCCCTTCACAATCAAGACTGTTCATACTTTTGAGGGCCCTACTCCATTATTGAGTCATAATGTTCTTTTTCTGAGGTTCAGTGACACAAATAAAGGATCCTCAGATGTAATGGAACCAGTCACAGGAAAAACAACACTGGACAAAAGACATTGAACTTGAGTCATTGCTTTTGGAGAGAGCCAAGGGCTTAGATCAGACTCATTATGAAGTTGTCTTTCAGAAAATTAAATTTCTTATTAAACTGCTAACTTGACTCTAATTTCTCAAAGACTCTTATTTTAGTTCATCTTAGTTTAATACTAGTCAAATACATCATTTAAAATATACTCTGTTGAGATTTTCTGAATATCAGATATATAGCCAAATGAGATATCAAAATTTCTCATACAAGCAGTTCAGAAGAGATGGTTTCATAAATTACTTCAATGGTACAGCATATATTCTATAATCTCAAGACACAGAATAATTTCCATAAATCCAGTATACTTCTAAGTGTTGTTGGTGTCACCATGAATCACAACAAAAAGAAGGTGAAGGTGAAACACAGGTACAGTAATTTGCAGTTTGCACCATATTTCAGGTGCATTTCTGCTTTGACATTAAATTCAGACAAGCAACAATAAGTAATTCTCAGTTACCCTTTGTGATATCACAGAGATTTTTCTAATAAAATGCAGAAGCAGAAAACACAAAATCCAAGTCCCTAGTCAGGCAAGGATTTTGTTCTATTTTATTCATGAACACCAGATATTTCTACTGTTTAAGAAAGTTACTTGGGAGACTGGGCACTCAATAAATACTTGTGGACTGAATGAGTTAATGAATACAAATTTCAGATGGTAACTTTACAATTTTTTTAGAGTTTTCATTTAGTTTGATTGACTCTGCCAATGGTTGTAGTTTCCTTTTTATTTTCCATGGTAACTATATATGTCTGCCACAGAGAAGTAAAGGAACTCCAATCACAATTCATGTTTTACAATTCTACAAATTAACTTCATTTTCATAAAAACTTCATCTAAATTAAGTTAGTCATGTCAGAAAATCCCTTAGCTAAGGAATATATGCAACAAAAATTATAACAAGAATCCAATTTATATTTATAATCTTGCTTGTTAAAATCTTTTATTGTTATTTATTTCCATTACTTATTTTCCCCATTCACAAAAGCACAACGAAAATAAACAAATGCCAACAACTAAAAACTGATTTTCTGTTAAATGAGACAGGAAGCCATCAAAATCCTAGAGGGGAACACAGGCAGCAACCATTTTGACCTCAGCCAGAGGAAATTCTTACTAGACATGTCACCAGAGGCAAGAGAAACAAAAATGAACTATTGGGGCTTCATCAAGATAAAAAGCTGCTGCCCAGTGAAGGAAATAATCAACAAAACTCAAAGGACTATTATCCAAAATCTATAAAGAACTTATCAAACTCAACACTTAAAAAACAAATAATATGCTGAGTGAAATAAGTCAAGCAGAGAGAGTCAATTATCATATGGTTTCACTTATTTGCGGAGCATAACAAATAACACGGAGGACATGGGGAGATGGAGAGGAGAAGGGAGTTGAGGGAAATTAGAGGGGGAGATGAACCATGAGAAACCATGGACTCTGAAAAACAACCTGAGGGTTTTGAAGGGGTGGGGGGTGGGAGGTTGGGGGAGCCAGGTGGTGGGTCTTATGGAGGGCACGCATTGCATGGAGCACTGGGTGTGGTGCAAAAACTATGAGTTCTGTTACACTGAAAAGAAATTTAAAAAAATAGCAACAAAAAAACAAAAAACAAAATCTAGTTAAGAAATGGCAGAAGACATGAATAGACATCTTTCCAAAGAAGACATCTAGATGGCTAACAGACACATAAAAAGATGTGCAATATAATTCATCAGGGAAATACAAATCAAAACCATGGTGAGATACCACCTCACGCTGGTCAGAATGGCTAAAATTAACAACACAAGGAACAATGGGTGTTGGTGAGGATGTGGAAAAATGGGAGCCGTCTTGCATTGTTAGTAGGTGGGAAAACAAACTGGTGCTGAGGGTTTTGGAGGGGGAGTGGGGGTTGGGTGAGCCTGGTGGTGGGTGTTATGAAGGCCACCTATTGCATGGAGCACTGGGTGTGGTGCATAAATAATGAATGCTGGAACACTGGGAAGAAATAAAATAAAATAAAATGAAAAAAAAAAAAAAAAGAACTACCCCATGACCCAGCAAATGTACTACTAGGTATTTACCCAAAGGCCACAAAAATACATATTTAAAGGGATACATGCACCCTCTATTTATAGCAGCATTATCAACAATAGCCAAACTATGGAAAGAGCCCAAACATCCATTGACTGATGAATGGATAAAGAAGTGGTATATACACACACACATATATATATTTGCAATGACGTAGATGAAGCTAAAGTATATTTTGCCAAGTGAAATAAGCCACCAGAGAAAGAGAAATAACATATGATTTCACTCATATGTGAAATTTAAGAAACAAAATGGATGAACATATTGGAAGGGGAAAAAAAAGAAACAAACCATATGAGGCTCTTAAAAATAGAACAAAGTGAGGCTTGATGGAGGGAGGGAGATGGAGGATGAGTCAGATGGGTGTTGTGTATTAAAGAGGGCATTAGTTGTGATGAGTACTGGGTATTATATGCAAATGAGGCATCACTGAATTCTCCTCCTGAAACCAATATTATGTGTGATTAGAATTTAAATAAAAATTAAAGAATAAAACAAACAAACAAAAACAAAGGGAATGCCTCATACTCTTTTGCTAACTAAGCACCTAAACTCTTGTTTTTTTCTAGCAATCTCAAGCAGCTGTGGAATCACCTGGACACAAAGGAACACTCATTTATTAAGGCAGTTTCTAAACAGAAGAAAAAATACCATATCTACATCTGGTAGTCTATTAGAAAATGTATTATGGTTGAAAATAGTTAATGAACACTCTTGGAACATGTATATTTAAGGAGAATCAACTTAATTACCTTTGTATAACTTAAACAGTTAATTAATGTTAATCAGTCAATGAAGTATTTATAATTAACTGCACATACTTGCTATTATGTACCACTACACCTAAGAGATTTCTTTTAAACTAAGTCTGCCTATAGATGTCTATAAATGAAAATATGTAAAAAAAAATTATCTGTAGTGGTAATTTTTCAGAAATACCAAAACATATGAAATTAGACCTTTTATTTTGAAAATTTAATTCTAAACTTCCCTTTCCAAGTTAAGAAATAAAGACTTTCTCACCTGAAAATAAGAAAATGTGATTTTAAAAATACCCAAGCTTCCAAATCTATGGTAGGAAAATTTATAGTTTTTGGTAACAAATTCTCTTAAAATTCATGAATTAGGGGCACCTGGGTGGCTCAGTCAGTTAAAGCCTCTGCCTTCGGCTCAGGTCATGATCCCAGAGTCCTGGGATCGAGCCCTGCATCGAGCCCCACATCGAGCTGCATATTGGGCTCTCTGCTCTGCAGGGAGGCTACTTCCTCCTCTCTCTCTGCCTGGCTCTCTGCCTACTTGTGATCTCTGTCAAATAAATAAAATCTTTAAAAAAAATAAAATTCATGAATTATTTAGATCACTGTTTCCCTAATTTGGCTGTGAATTAGAATCTCTTGGGAAGCTTTTAAGAATATATATCTCATCAGTCTTACACAATTCACAGACCTGTGCCCCTGAAACAAATAATTCATGTGTTAATTTAAAAAAATAAAATTAAACACCAAATAGGCAGACATTTCTTCTAAGAGGACATACAGACGGCCAACCAGACACATGAAATGAAGCTCACCGCCACTCATCATGAAGGAAATGCAAATCAAAACCACAATGAGATATTAACTCCCAACTGTCAGAATGGCTAAAATAAAAAATTTAAGAAACAAATGTTGGTGAGGATGTGGTAAAAAACGAACCCTCTTGCACTCTTGGTAGGAATGCAAACTGGTGTAGCCACTGTGGAAAACAGTATGGAGGTTCCTCAAAAAATTAAAAATAGAACTACCCTGTGATCCAGTAGCCAAACTACTGGATATTTACCCAAAGAATACTAATGCACTAATTCAAAGGGAAATACGTGCCCCTATGTTTATTGCAGCATCATTTATAATGGGTAAATTATGTAAGCACCCCAAGTGTCCATCCATCGGCTGAGGAATGGATAAAGAAGATGCGTAAAGATACACACACACACACACACACACAAATATTATCCAACCATAAAAAAAGAATAAAATCTTGCCATTTGCAACAACATGGGTAGACCTAAAGGGTATAATGCTAAGTGAAATAAGCCAGTCAGAGAAAGACAAATAGCATGATTTCATTCATATGTGGAATATAATAAATAAAATAAAGCAGCAAAGGAGGAAAGAGAGAGAAAGAAGCCAAGAAATAGACTCCGAACTATAGAGAACAAACTGAGGGTTACCAAATGAGAAGTGTGGGGGGGGGATGGGTGAAAAGGGGGATGGGGATTAAGGAGGGCATCTGTTGTGATGAGCACTGGGTGTTATATATAAGTGATGAACCACTAAGTTCTATTCATGAAACTAATATTACACTATGTTAACTAACTGGAATTTAAATAAAAACTTGAAACTTAACAAACAAACAAACAAACAAACAAGAATATATATCTCAGGATCTCTGCCTAGATCTTGGAGCCAGAACCTTTGGGGATAAAACTCTAGAATCTGTTTTTTGTTTGTTTGTTTTTGTTTCGAGTATGCTCCATGTCCAGCATGGAGTCCAATGTGTGGCTTGAGCTCACAACCCTGAGATCAAGACCTGAGCTGAGATAAAGAGTTGAACACTTAACTGACTGAGCCACACAGGCACCCCAAAAGTCTGTATTAAAATTTTTTTCTCCAGGTGATTCTGATGTATAACCAAATTTGAGAATAGATTTTAATAAGTATCTCCTACCATCACCTGCTATCCTCATTAATTCTTCCACATACTCTAAAAACTGAATACATAAAAATACATAAATACCTAAAAATTAAGCCAGTTATCAAACTCAGACTTCGAATTTTCTGACTTAATATTTGGTCCACAAAGGACACATAAAATTCTGGAGCACCCATTAGGCAATCTAAACACAGTATCTTTCATCTTTCATAGCTATTGCAACCATGGTACCAGTTCAGAATTGTGTGGCTTCTGATCAGGACATACGTTATAGAGAAAATAAACAGTAAAATTTTCAATATAAGTGCAAATCACAAGGCTTGATGTTCTCAGTTGCCAGCTTTGATTTGTGATTTGTTGCTACTCACACATCAGCAGCTCTTTTTAGTGTCATCTACTATAAAAGATGTAGAGATTTACAAGTGGTAAGTACCTTGAACTACAATGGGATTTTAGCTATAAAACAAAGAACCCAGAAGGTTATTTTGATAGCCTAGGTTCCCCTCAGAAATTAGAGCTTGAGAGGGCTTGAGTGCAGGTAATTTTGGGGGGAAGTAATCCCAGGGAATAGAAATCAGAGAGTGAGACGTGGAAGGAAGAAAATTTAGTAGAAGGATGTGTTCTCATTTTGGTCACTGGTGTTGGCACTGGAGTTAGATTATGCTGGGTCTTCTGAGAAGCAATGTAGAATATGCCTCAAAATTGCTCGCTGGAAGGAGAGAAAATGAAAGCATTCATGCACAAGCTCCCATTTCCATTTAGTCAAGGATTGCCTCATCAGATGTTTATTCTCTGGCACTCCAGTGTGTCCATGTGTGAATGCTCTCTGATTCTCACAAACATCCCACACCACAATGTCAAAGGCCTGGAGCACAAAAGAGAAGGTATGCCGCAGGCAAAGGTGAAGTGCTCTCAGATTACATATTTGTATGAAACAAGTATTACATATTTGTTACATGACAGCTAGATTAAAAGGTGGGCCAAGAAGACCAGAGACAAGGCACCAAAAGTCATCCAATATAGTCATGCATGTATCCTGGAGGCTGCTGTTTTGCAGTGAGTCTGCCATTTAGAGGTGTGTTTCCCAAGGCCAAATACTCTGATTTATGTATTGAAATATTCCCATAGCTTTCCAAATTACCAAAAATAACATGAAGTTATGCTCCTTACAGACTGTACATTGGAGTCTGTACGATAATGGAAGCTCCCTTCCTCCCATACTGTCAATTTCTTATCCCCATCCAAGGCTTTTCACTTCTGTTTCTACTGAGCGATTGTGTTCTATTTCACCTGTGACCAGTGAGAAGCTAGCTCATCCCCAAATCTATGGTACACATTTAGAAAATGAACAAGATATGGAAATTAGAGTGGGGCTACCAAGCATCTCAATGATGCCGTTGGGTATAAGTCTCCACTATGACTAGTGTCACCTCACTATCAAACACCATTAAAGATAATAAATACTATCTGGTCACCAGGCTCCTTGGGTTCCCTAAGGCATACAAGTAAAGTGATGGAGTGTCAACACTATTCTGAAGATTCATGGTCAGTGACACTTATAGAAAACCTACCACAACACATTTGCTTGACTTGTTATTACCTGCCATGTTTCTGGAAGATGGACCTTGCTCCTCTTATCACTGTTCCCAAATATTTCTCAGCGATAAGCCTACTTTGCCTTATATACCATCATCACCAGTATACATTCTGAAAGTCAAGTTACCATCCCATTCCCAAGAATAGTTTTCCTTTTGACTTAACCTATATTTGTTTTTTTTTAGATTTTATTTATTTGACAGAGAGACAGCAAGAGAGGGAACACAAGCAGGTGGAGTGGGAGAGGGAGAAGCAGGGTCCTGCTAAGCGGGGAGCCTAACCGATATGGGACTCAACCTCAGGACCCAGGGATCATGACCTGAGCTGAAGGCAGACGCCTAATGACTGAGCCACCCAGGTGCCCCTTAACCTGTTTCTAATTCCACTGTTTAGACACTGTCTCTGATTGAAGACCACCTTTTAGTGGTCACTGACAATGTCTGCATTTGACCTCTGATCCTGTTAGCTCTCTGCTACTCCTCTTGCCCTTAGCTTGTCTATTCCCAAGAAGATGCAGGCCCAGCATCTGGAAACATATAGCTTGATCATTTGCTGGGAGATTTGTTGTTACAGGAAACTGTGCCTTTGTGCATTCCTGTTGCATGAAGGGATTCAGTATTTCATAAAACAGAATGATTAGATTCCTTATGTTTTGAGGTATTACATATTCCTATGGATGAACTCATCAAATTGAGTCTGATCTAAAATAATACAAAAGTAGAAAGGAATTATTCATTCTACCACCCCCCCTTTTTGCAGTTCCCATGGATACCCCATCCCTAATCCACTGTCTAATCATATCCCCTATGAATTTATTTCTTTGGCAATGAGCAGAAAATGATACTAAGACAGGCTTAGGGGAGGGTACATTCTAGCTCAAATAACTGAACAACTAAGGGAGTATTTGACCTCAGTTATGGTTTCACTCAGTGTTCAGTAAGAAGGAAAGAGACATTTCTATCTTCATTTCTTGGCTCTACTTCCACAATGCTATATTCATTTTCAGAAAACTCCCCACTCCCAGCCAGTGGTTGTAGGATGACTGCAGCAGCATCAGTCCTTGCATGCTTTTATGTGATTAAAAAAAAAAAAAGAATTGGGAGCATATTTGAAGATTCACAACAAAATTTTTATTAAGCCTCATTGAATCTCAATGGCTTTTTCATTTATATTGGATTTTTATGGATTGAATTGTGCCCCTCCAAATTCATATGTTGAAGTCCTAACATCTGGTACCTGTGAACGTTACCTTATTTGAAAACATGGTCATGGCAGATGTCATTAGTTAAGGTTAGGTCTTATGGAAGTAGTGTGAATCTTTAATCCAGTATTACTGGTGTCCTTACAAAAAGGGAATATAAAAAAATAATAAATAAAATAAAAAAATTTTAAAAATTTTAAAAAAGGAAAATTTAGAAAAGAGGCACATGGGGAACACCATGTAAAAATGAAGTTTGAGATTGGGGTGATACAGCAAAACCCAAGAAATGCCACAGAATGCTTGCAAATCACCAGAAGCTAACAGGAAGACATGGAACAGACTCTCCGTCACAGCATCCAGAAGGAACTAACCCTGTTGACGCTTTGATTTTGGAACTATAAGATAATAACTTTCTGTTGTTTAAGCCACCCAGTTTGTGGTACTATGTAAGTACCACCAGGAAACTAATAGATGGACCAATCACCATAATCCAGTGAAAGCAATACACTGGCCAGGTTTGAGTCATGTGCAGGCCAACCAGGAATGGAATGGAATGACAGTACTGGAACCGACTGAAGGAAGGGGTGATTTTCAGGAGTTAAGTTGGAGTTAGAGGATGAACAGAACCTGGTTAGAAAAAATTTCAGCCTTCAACAATATAGTACTTTATCTTCTCTCAATTTTAGGGGCATCAAGATTCACTTCTCCATTTATCCGTATGACAAATCTTTATCCTCTTTCAGTCCTTCACCTTCTGCACAAGGCCAAGTATTTCTCAGGGCCCTAGAAACACTGAAAATGCCCATGATTTCCTTCCTGGATTGAAGGTGTTAATGGAAGTAATGTTAATGTAAGATGCCTGGTAAGTCAAATGCTATCTCAGAATCAGTGTATTTAATGAAAACATTCTATTATTTGTCCATAATGTATGAGACAATTTTGCTATACATATACCAAAGTAGTAGGATGAATATATGTAGAAATTCTACAAAAAAGCTAAATGTTGAAATGGCACGTAAAAAAGTACCAAAAAGGAAAGTAGTTTTGAGGCTGAAACACATTTTGTGTACTACTGATATGTGAGATACATGAAATTGTGGTTGCTTTAGAGGAAAGGTGGAGTCACTGGTGGTATTATTAATGTATATGTTGAGATAATAAAGGTTGAACCATTGGTATATATATTCATGAAATGGGCCATTAACATTCTGTTTGTTTTATATTTAACTCTGTAGGGTCTACTAATTTACAATTAAATTAGAAAATCCACTAGGACTAATGAGCTAATAATTGCAAAGAACTCTGAGCATGGATAAAAGGCACCAAGGGAGGACAAACTTCTATTTGTGAAAATCGAAACATCTGAGACTTAATTACATCCCTTGCTAGAACTGACTTGTAATCAGCTATAGGGACTAGCTCATTAATGCTCTACTATGGGATCCCTGAACAACATATTGAAAGCCACTTCACTTATCAAATTTAAATATACTTAAGAGCAGGCATTTTCTGATAATTCTGTCTCAGTATAGGAGTTTCTCTTTTTTCACTGAAATTCAAAGGATTCTAATTAGTCCTATAGTATAACTCACCTCTGCATTGTCAGGATTTTCATTTCAGTTTTTAAAATGGGTAGTGGGTGTATGTTTGAGGGATGTTATTTCAAATATGGGGGAAAGGAATAAATAAATGAGTTTCTTCAAGTCTCTGTGTGGAGATAGTTATGGGAAAAGGCTCAGTGAAATGCAGACTAAGATATTTGATTTTCAGTGTGGGGACCCTGAGCTTGCCAAAAGCAGCACTGAAGGAAGTGCCAAAGTTTCTCCAACTGTGATATTTGTCAATCAAGTGTTTTAGAAAATGTACAATGTTATGTACACACATATATGTACACACATTAGAGATTTGAATTACCAATTTGAAAATTTTTAAGCCTGCTGAAAAATGGAGAACAATGAACAAACACCCTTAGTACAATGAACACCCTTAAATCATTCACTTTGATTACAACATACATTGATCAATTTTATACAAGTTTAAATATAATACTTGTGTTTATATTTAATATTTACACTGGATAATGTTAATTAGTGATCTTTGAGAGGGAATTTAGATGGTGTTACTTTATTTTCAATTAACTCACCTATATATTTTTTTCTTTTGATTTCAAGTTATTTGATTTCCAGTTAATATATGATAAAATTGGTTTCAGGTATAGAATTTAGCGATTCATCATTTACATATACACCCAGTGCTCATCACAAGTGCCTTCCTTATTACCTATCACCCTTTGAGCCCATCCCCCATCCACCTCCCTCCATCAACTCTCAGTTTGTTCTCTGTCATTAAGCATGTCTTACAAGATACACTTCTTCCCCTTTCTCATTTTTCCCCTTCCCTATGATCATCTGATTTGTTTCTTAAATTCCACATATGAGTGAAATCAGAGTGTATTTGCCTTTCTCTGATGATTTTGCTTAGCATTATACACTCTAGCTCCATCCTCATCATTGCAAGTGGCAAGATTTTATTCTTTTTGATGACTGAGCAATATTCATTATATATGTATATATCACATTTAAAAATTTTTTAATTTAACATATAATGTATTATTGGTTTCAAAGATAGAGATCAGTGATTCATCAGTCTTACTTAATATCCAGTGCTGATTACATCATGTATCCTTCCTAATGTCCATAACCCAGTTACCCTATCCCTCTACCCCTAACCCCTTCCAATGATTAAGAGTCTGTTATGGTTTATCTCCCTCTTTGATTTTGTATCATTTTTTTCCTCTTTTCCCCTATGATCCTCTGTTTTGTTTCTTAAATTCCACATCTGAGTGAGATCATATGATAACTGTCTTTCTCTGATTGGCTCACTTAGCCTGGCATAATACCCTCTAGTTCCAACCACGTCATTGCAAATGGCAAGATTTCATTCCCTTTGATGGCTGAGCAGTATTCCATTACACACACATATACCACATCTTCTTTATCCACTCATCCGTCAACAGACATCTGGGTTCTTTCCATAGTTTGGCCATTGTGGACACTGATGCTATAAACACTGGTGCAGATGCCCCTGTGGGTCACTACATTTGTATCTTAAGGGTAAATACCCAGTAATGCAATTGCTGGGTCATAGGGTAGTTCTGTTTTCAACTTTTTGGGGAACCTCCACACTGTTTTCCAGAGTGGCTGCACCAGCTTGCATTCCCAGCAAAAGTGTAAGAAGGTTCCCCTTTCTCCACATCCTTGCCAAAACCCACTGTTTATTGTATTGTTAATTTTAGCCATTCTGACAGGTGTGAGGTGGTTTCTCATTGTGGTTTTGATTTGTATTTCCCTTATGAATGATATTGAACATCTTTTCATGTGCCTGTTAGCCATCTAGATGTCTTCTTTAGAAAGATGTCTATTCATGTCTTCTGCCCATTTCTTTTTTTTTCATGATTTTTT
>PISX010017173.1:0-44167 GCA_004024625.1 Mellivora capensis | reverse complement strand
CAATTTCCCTCAACTCCCTTCTCCTCTCCATCTCCCCATGTCCTCCGTGTTATTTGTTATGCTCCACAAATAAGTGAAACCATATGATAATTAACTCTCTCTGCTTGACTTATTTCACTCAGCATAATCTCTTCCAGTCAACTTCTCAGTTTCTAAAATACTCCATGATTTGGTTATATTTTATGTTTATTATTTGTTGTCTTTTTCTCCCAGCTACAGTGATGGGCCTGTGAAGGCAGGAGGTTTGTTCTTTGTCCACTGATACACTGCAAGCCCTGTGTACAGTCTAGGCCCACAACAAGCAGCTGTTAGACAGATGGACAAATCCAGTGAGATGCATATGGTAAAGATCTAGCCCACAGAGAGGACCATGAAGGGTAAATGATGATGCTTCCTTTGTGTACTTCTGGTCAACCTCCCCTCCCTTCATATCTCATAATATCATGGTTTTGGCTAAGGTCATGATCTCATGGGTAGTGAGACAGAGCCCCACATCAGTTCCATGCTCAGTGGGGAGTCTGCTTGGGGTTTCTCTCCCCCAGCCCCTCCCCGCTATGCATGTGTATGCACATGCTGTCTCTCAAATAAATATTTAAAAATAATAATAATTATCATTATAGTACTGGGATTGCAATTAAAAGACATCAGACCAGGTTTAAGAATATTGCAGTAAAATTGTCATTCTCATTCATTTGAATTCCAGTTTACTTTCTTGAGTGAGAGAAAAAGTGATAAAATAAAGCTCAGATGCTGGGAATCATGCATCTTTCATGTGTAAGCATCATCCGTCATGGAGAAGATCAGAATATTGAAAGGCTTAGAATCACTATCAGGCTATCAAAGCTCTCATCTGACCAAAAAAAAAAGGTAGTAAATTTAAACTCTTCCAATCATTCTTTGTCTGAACCAAAAGATCTGGCTACAGACTCATATAATCTTTGGTAGCAATTGTCTCAACATCAAATATTGGACAAATGAGGAACTTCCTCTGTAAGAAAGAACAGGCACTATATTTCCAGGCACGTGAGAAGAGAAGGACAAACTTGAGTATTAACAGCAAATATCCTCTGACGGACATGTGCCATGGTATCTACTCAGTGAATTCCACTGCATTTTAAAACTTTATCTGGGGGCACCTGGGTGGCTCAGTGGGTTAAAGCCTCTGCCTTCGGCTCAGGTCATGATCCCAGGGTCCTGGGATCGAACCCCACATCGGGCTCTCTGCTCTGCGGGGAGCCTGCTTCCTCTTCTCTCTCTGCCTGCCTCTCTACTTGTGATCTCTCTCTCTGTCAAATAAATAAATAAAATCTTTAAAATAAAAACACATCTGGAAGTGATATCACTTTTCTTTTTAAGAGAGCATGCACACAAGCGGAGATGGGGAGGGAGAGGGAGAGAATCTTAAGCAGACTCTACTCTGAGGGCAGAGGCCGATGAGGGGGTCAATCTCAACAACCCTGAGATCACAACCCAAGCCAAAATCAAGAGTTGGACACTTAACGGACTGAGCTACCCAGACGCCCTATGATTTCATCTTTTAAAGTTGTAGGCAAAAGCAGTAACAAGAGTATCTATACCATTTCTCAAGATTCATCTTTTGTTAACATTTCACCTGTTTTCTTTATCATTTGTGTTTACACGCTCTGTGTGTGTATGGACATATGTATACAAAAATACATAATTCTTTTCTGAACTATTTAAGGGTAAGTTACATATTTCATGGCCCTATTGTCCCCAAACTCAAATGTGTATTTCCTAAGAACAGGGATATTCTCTTATATAACTGTAGTACAGTGATCAACTTCATATCTTACATTGACAGAATTCCTTAGTCTATAGTCTGTGTTCCCATTTTGTCAGTTGACCTAAAATGTTCTATATAGCTCTTTTCCCCCCTCAAGTACAGCATCCAGCCCAGGATCAAGTACCTCATTTACTTGTCATGTCTCTTTAACTTCTCTGAATCTTAACATTCCTCACAGGCTTAATCTTTTCTAATAGACATCTTTGAAGTACAGTGACCCCCCTTCTCCCCTTTTTGTTAACAAAAAGTTCATGTTGTCTTTGTATGGTTTTCATGACTGAAGTTATTTATTTTCAGCTGGACTACTGAATAGGTATTGTGTCCTCTGGGTACCATGTCTGGAGGTACATGATGTCTATCTGTCCCTCACTGGTGATGTTAATCTTTGAACACCTGGTCAAAATGTTGCCCAGTTTCTCCACTAAATAATTACTAAAGTTTTTCCCCCCTCCCTTGCAACTAATAAGTAGTCTCTGGAGGAGAATCTCTAATAAGACAATGCAAACATTCTATTCCTCATCAAATTTGCCCACAGATTTGACATCCCCTAATGATTCTTACCTGATTCAATATTTATCAGAATGTTTGCAAAATGATGATTTTTCCCTCCAGATTTTCTCTAGTTGACTCCTGGCATTCTGCTATAAGTGCAAGTCCTCATTTCTCCCTCATTGACTTATTTATCTATTTATTATTACTGTGGATAATCAATTCCTATTTTTCCAATAGTTCATTTTGTACTTTGGTGCTCACATTGTCTCAGATTTGGCCAGTGGCATCCCTTCTGTGTCTTTGTGACATGTTCCTCCCTCACTTATTAAAGGAATTTATTACTCTCTTACTTTCTGGATTTAAAAAATATTCTAGGCTCATCTTATACCTACCCTGAGATAGCCCTAGAATCATCCACTCTCTGAGGAGCCCTGGTAGGGAATGATCTTAGCAACCAATATCTACACATACACTTACATACCTATACACGTGCACATAAGCATGCATACACACACAATATGTGTGCATATTTTAAAATGCAGTGGAAATTAGATAAGGGAAATTGTAAGACAAGCTCGTGATATTTCTCCAGAATTCAGAGTAAAGGAATGACTGATGACGAAGATAAAAGAAATGGAGAAGAGATCCAGAAAATCCAATATGTAAGTATGAATTCTGAAAGGAGACCAAGCAAATATATTAAGAACCATTACCAAATAACTGATAAACAGATTACCTATCCGGAAAAAAAGTTAAATTGGTACCAAATCTGCCCACAATGCCAACTATCAGAAGGCAATGATGCAATAGCCTAAGTTTGGAGAAAAAGTTTTGTGACTTCAGAATTCAGTACTTAGCCAAGCTGTGATGTATGGACATTATGAAATCATTCTAGGCATAAAGAGCTTAGAAATTGGGGTACCTGGGTGGCTCAGTGGGTTAAGGCCTCTGCCTTCTGCTCAGGTCAGGATCCCAGGGTCCTGGGATCGAGCCCCACATTGGGCTCTCTGCTCAGCGGGGAGCCTGCTTCCTCCTCTCTCTGCCTCCCTCTCTGCCTACTTGAGATCCCTGTCTGTCAAATAAGTAAATAAAATCTTAAAAAAAAGAAACGAAAAGAGCTTAGAAATTTTAACACCTCTAACTCCTTCTTAGAAAAAATACTCAAAAAAATTACAGCCATTTAAGGAAAGAATGAAAAGATGTGGCATTTCTAAAAATGGTTAGTAGTGTGACAACACGGATGAACATAAAGGGTATAATGCTAAGTGAAATAAGTCAGACAGAGAAAGACAAATACCATACAATACCATTCCATTCACTTATATATGAAACAACAACAACAAAAAACCACAATGAATAAACAAACAAAAAGCAGAAACAGATCCCTAAATACAGAGAACAAACAGGGTTGTCAGAGGGGAGGGGGTGGGTGTTGGGCACAATGGGTGAAGGAGAGGGGGAGATACAGCTCTCATTATGGAATGAGGAAGTCATGGGGATGAAAGAGCCTGCATAGGGATATAGTTAGTGGTACTGTAATAGAATTGTATGAGGACAGATGGTGGCTACACTTGTGGTCCACACACCATAATGTATAGAATCAATTGTCAAATCACAATGTTATACACCTGAAACTACTGTAACATTCATTATTGACTTAAAAAAATGGTAGTGGGTAAACAAAACCAGTAAACCTTAGATGTCACAATAGTTGTTAATGTGGTTATAAAACCAAGCAAATGTCAAATGTATAGAGTAAAATAAAAGGTACATAATGAAAAATAAAGAGTCGTATTAATTAGAGAGAGCCGGGGATAGAAGGAGCTAAAAGCAGTGCTGTGGGGTTTCCTGGGCTGAGCATCACAAGGCCTGAGTTCCCACTCTGCTTTTCCACAAACATCCCCAATCCCTAGAGGAAAGGTCAAGTTCTGTGGTCTATGTCAGCTATGGTATGGGACAAGGGTCTCTCCATACTTGGCCAAAGAAAAAGTTCCTTGCTTGAGGAAGGTCCAGGGTGTCCTCTACCTTACATCTGGCCCAACAGCCCTGGGACTGAGGATGCCCACAGGCACAGCTGGTAATAGTTGGTGGTTGGTAGCTGGCCAAGAGGCAACTCGGAAGCAATGTGACCTTCCAGGGGATAAAAGTAACTGATAGAACTGACTGCACCTGAGAAAAGAAACTTGAGCCCACAAAGTTCTATATAAAGAAGGAGGGAACCAGCCTAGCTGCACCATTGTACAGAGGGCTGAGACCAATAGTTCTGCCCTGGTCTCCTCCTATGGGTCAGGGAGACCCGCAGCAGCTGCTCCTCTACACAACATTGGCTGGAAGCTGTGCTTATGGCTTATCAAGACCTATTTTATCTAGGACCTGCAGCCTGGAACTGGGTTGAGTAGGCTAATAACTACAAGGTGGGCACCTTTACATTTCTCCTGCACAGGCTTTCAGCCCTCTAACCCCATCACATTCTAATGGAACATTCACCTATTTGCCTTCCCTATCAGACTGTGAGGCCCCTATCTCCCCACCCTAAGCATGACCCTTGACATAGCCAATGTAAGACGATTTTATCCTACAGTTTTCATTTATAAAAGAGATTAAAAGGAAGCTATGTGATTCCCGAGACTTGCTTAGGGACACTCAGGACACAGGACCCTTATCTCAGCTGGAGGGTCTATAACAGGATGGGGGGAGGGGCAGGGATCCTCAGTACCAGTGAAGGTGGCATAGGCATGGTGCAGCTCACTAAGGTGGCTGGCTGTGTTCTGGAACTGACGCTCCAGGGAGATGAGCTGGCGCTCAGTGCTCCTCTGCTCTTGTGTGGGGTCCATGAAGGGGCCAGATAGGGCCTTGTCAATCAGGCCTTCCAGCTCCACCAGGGCTGCCGCTATCAGCTGCTTCAGCTTGGGCACAATGGCGTGTCGCTTGCTGAGCAAGAACTCTGAGGCCTGGCTTTTCTCAAATTGAAATGCCTCCCACACATCCAGGAGCTGTGGGACAAGCAGAGCACAGTCAAACAAAGCAGGTGTGGGGGCGGGGGTCTGGGAGGCATGGGTGACCTCTGGAATTGCCTTCTCACCGAGATGTCCAGTGCCTCGTTCTCAGCGCTAAAGATGCTAAAGTGGTTCCGGATGAGTTCATGGAGTGACCGGATGTATTCCATTCGCTCCTCCAGCATGTTGTACTGCTCACTGGCCTCGTTCAACTGCAGGGCCCACAGCATGAGACCAGCACCCCCACACCCCTGTGTACCAGCTTGGGTTCATCCCTGTGGGGCAATCCCACCTGCTAGAGGCTCCAGACCCCAGCAGCCACCTTTTACCCAACGGGGATCAGGGGCACATTAGGATCAGATCCCATCTGACCCAGGTCTCTGTGAAGACAGCACAGCTCCTCACCAAACCACGACCCTGTTGACAGGGCAAGAGATCCCTAGCTCTGACTGTCGCAGAGAGCAGAACTCTCTCTGAAAGCAGGACCATGGCTCTCATCATGCCACAGCCTCTCCCTGACTGAGGGCCATGAGAATAGGGTGAGAGTTAGTAAGGGCAGATCACATATGTGAGCATAGTTTAAAGGCATCAAGCCCCACTGGGAGCTCACCAGAGAGCTGAAGAAAAGTGTGCTGAGCATGTTAGCAAGATGGGCCCCTGGATAAGCTAGGAAGGAAAGATGGGAAGAACCTACCTTCTGGGAGCACTGTGCAATGATATGAATGTCTGAGTTGATGGTTTGGAAGACCTCCGTGAAATCCATGAGCTCTGTTATGAGTTGATGACTGCGGGTCCAGCACTCACTCTGCACATGGGTAAGAACGTCCTTCCTGAGGCTCTCCAACTTGGATTCTGAAGACAGGAGAGGGCTAGGTGTGAGGGGTATATGAAAGAGAAGGGGTGCTGGGGAATTGCTGTGGATCCAGAGTGGGGAAGGAGTAAAAGGGAAGCCAGACCATGAATTCATTCCCTCACTCCGTGAGCACTTACTGGACCCGTGCCCAGTGTCCAGTCAGCTGCTATTCACTGGTGTGATCCACAGCTATCTGCAGCTACTAAAGGCTGTGCTGGGCACCAGGAGACCAGGGTGAGTGAGTGAGACAGAAACTGTTCCCACCCTCAGAAGTTCACAATATGCTTGCAGAGACAGACGAACACGCAATCACAGACCAGTGTGATAAATGCTCTGCAAGTGCCCGGGAACCCTGAGCCTGACATAGTGAAAGGAGAGGAGGCCTGAGGAGGCTAGGAAAGCCTCCTCTGGGAGGAAACACTGCCGGGAATGTGTCAAGCAGCTAATGCTCCAAAGAGCAAAGCCACGCCAAGCAGATGAAATAGCACATGCAAAGGTACAGAAATGACATGTTCATGAAGAGCAGAATGCCCGTTTGGGATGAAAGTTTTCTGTTTGGGGGGCCTTAGTGGTTTTGCTCTAGTAGAAGAGGTACCAAGAAAAATGTGTAATCTGCCCTTTGTTTTTAAGGATTAAAAGAAAGGAGCTCTCCGGTGGATATGGGGCTAGAAGGTAATCTTAGAGGCTGCCTTTGGTGATAGGGACAACTCCACTGTTCCAAGGGCAGGAGTAACACCAGCATGAGGTCACACCAAATCACTGACCCCACCAAGATGCCACTGATTATAAGAAACACCATTATTGGGCACCTGGGTGGCTCAGTCAGTTAAGCGTCTGATTCTTGATCTCATCTCAGGTCTTGAACTCAGGATCATGAGTTCAAGCCCCACGCTGGGCATGGAGCCTAGTTACAAAAAAAGAAAAAGAATAAAGAAAAATGAAAAGATGGGCACCTGGGTGGCTCAGTGGGTTAAGCCTCTGCCTTCAGCTTAGGTCATAATCTCAGGGTCCTGGGATCAAGCCCCACATCGGGCTCTCTGCTCAGCAGGGAGTCTGGTTTTCCCTCTCTCTCTGCCTGCCTCTCTGCCTACTTGTGATCTCTGTCTCTGTCAAATAAATAAAATCTTAAAAAAAAAGAAATATGAAAAGCAGTATACCATAAAATGCAGCATAGAATACTTGTTTACTGCAAACCATATACAATATCAACTACTTTGCCTGTATTAATCCTTTTATTCCTCACAAAAACCCTTTGAGGTAGATAATATTATTGTCCCTGTTTTACAGATAAGCAAACTGAGCCTTAGAGGGGTTCAACAACATTATCAATATGACACAATGGCAACAAAAGTCCAGGACCAGATGACTTCACAGGAAAATTCTACCAAAAATTTAAAGAAGAGTTAATACCTATTCTCTTCAAAAGTATTCTAAAAAATAGAAAAGGAAGGAAAACTGCATTCATTCTATGCGGCCAGCATTACTTTGACATGAAAACCATATAAAGACACCACTAAAAAAGGGAACTTCAGGCAATATTCCTGATGAACACAGATGTAAAAATTCTCAATAACATTCTAGCAAACAGAATCCAACAATACATTAAAATAATCATTCACCAGATTCAAGTGGGATTTATTACTGGGCTGCGATGGTTCAATATTTGTAAATCAATCAATGTGATGCATCACATTAATAAAGGATAAGAATCACAGTCCTTTCAGTAGATGCAGAAAAAGCATTTGACAAAGTACAACAACCATTCATGATAAAAACCCTCAACAAAGTAGGTTTAGAGGGAACATACTTCAGCATAATAAGGGCCAGATACGAAAACCCACCACTAATGTTATCCTAAATGGGGAAAAACTGAGAGCTTTCTACTACAGTCAGGAATAGACAGGGATGTCCACTCTCACCATTTTTATTCAAAACAGTATTTGAGAGGTGTCTGGGTGGCTCAGTCGGTTAAGCACCTGCCTTCGGCTCAGGACATGATCCCAGCATCCTGGGATTGAGCCCTGTGTTGGGCTCTCTACTCAATCAGGAGTCTGCTTCTCCCTTTTCCCCTCCCCTCACCCTCCTCATGTTTTCTCTCTCAAATAAATAAATAAAATCTTAAAAAAAGAAGAAGATGGTATACTGGAAGTCCTAGCCACAGCAATTAGACGACAAAAAGAAATAAAAGGCGTCTGGATCAGCAAGGGAGAAGTTAAATGTTCATTATTTGCAGATGACATAATACTGTATATAGAAAACCTGAAAGACCACCAAAAAAACTGCTAGAACATAAACAAATTCAGTAAAGTTGCAGGATACAAAATAAATGTGCAGAAATCTGTTGCATTTCTCCACACCAATAACGAAACAGCAGAAAGAGAAATTAAAGAATAAATCCCATTTACAACTGCACTGAGAATAAAAAGACACCTAGGAATAGATTCAACCTAAAATGTGAAAGACTGGGACGCCTGGGTGGCTCAGTTGGTTAAGCGGCTGCCTTCGGCTTGGGTCATGATCCCGGTGTCCTGGGATCGAGTCCCACATCGGGCTCCTTGCTTGGCGGGGGGCCTGCTTCTCCCTCTGCCTCTGCCTGCTACTCTATCTGCCTGTGCTCCCTCTCTCTCTGACAAATAAATAAATTTTAAAAAATAATAAAATAAAATGTGAAAGACCTATACTCTGAAAACTACAAAACACTGATGAAAGAAATTGAAAAGGACACAAAGAAATGGAAAGACATTCCATGCTCATGGATTGGAAGAAAAAATATTGTTAAAATGTCTATACTACCCAAAGCAATCTACACATTTAATGCAATTCCTATCAAAATACCACTAGCATTTTTCCACAGAGTTAAAACAAACAAACCTAAAATGTGCTTGGAACCACAAAAGGTCCTGAAGAGTCAAAACAATCTTGAAAAAGAAACAAAAAGTTGGAGGCATCACAATTCTGGACCTGAGGTTATATTACAAAGCTGAAGTGATCAAAACAGTATGGAACTGGCACAAAAATAGATACAAACTCACAATTACATGGTCAATTAATCCTCAACAAAGCAGGAAAGAATATCTAATGGGGAAAAGACTGTCTCTTCAAAAAGTGGTGCTGGGAAAACAGGACAGCTACATGCAAAAGAATGAAACTGGACCACTTTCTTACACTATACACAAAAATAAATTCAAAATAGATTAAAGACCTAAATGTAAGAACTGAAACCACAAAAATCCCAGGACCCTGGGATCATGACCTGAGCTGAAGACAGACACTTAACAGACTGAGCCACCCAGTCACCCAAGAAACAACCAGTCTTGGCAAGGATGTGGAGAAAGAGGAACCTCTTGCATTGTTGGTAGGAATGTAGCCTGGGTACAGCCACTCTGGAAAACAGTATAGAGATTCCTCAAAAAGTTAAAAATAGAACTACCCTATGATCTAGCAATTGTACTACTAGGTATTTAACCATACAATATAAAAACACTAATTCAAGGGACACATGCACCCAGATGTTTATAGCAGCATTATCTACAATACCAAATTACAGAAGCAGCCTAGGTATCCATCGACTGACAAATGGATAAAGACAGTGTGGTATATATACATACTGGAATATTATTCAGCCATAAAAAGAATAAAATCTTGTCATTTTCAATAAAATGGATGGAGCTAGAGAGTATTATGCTAAGCAAAATAAGTCATTCTGAGAAAAACAAATACAATATGCTATCATTCATATATAGAATTTAAGGGAAAAAGCCAAATGAGCAAAGGGGAAAAAGCCAAATGAGCAAAGGGGAAAAAAGAGAGAGAGAGGCAAACAAACAAACAAACAAAAAACAGACTATTAACTGTAGAGGACAAACTTATGGTCACCATAGGGTAGCAGAGTGGGGGGATGGGTGAGACAGGCGATGGAGATTAAGGAGTGCACTTGGTGTGATGAGCTCCGGGTGTTGTATGGAAGTGTTTAGTCACTATATTGTACACCTGAAATTAGTATTACACTGTATGTTCAATGACTGAAATTTAAATAAAAACTTTTTAAAAAATCACATAGTGGTAGAACAAAGATTCAAACTCAGGCAGCCTAGCTCCACTCTGCTCTGTTTTATGTTTTGAGGGGTGAAAATAAACTGACTTCTCCTCTAGGAGCATCTCAGCAACAGGCACAGAAAATTAAAACACACTGGGTATGAACCTTCTGGAGCCTTGAAGGAAGTAATGGGATTTAATACCAAGAACTGAGACTGAGAAAACCAAGAGAGAGAAGGAATGGGTGGAAGGAGACCTGAGGTTGAAGAAAAATACCTGGAGAGAATGTATCCTTTTGCAAACTACCCCTGGGGCCTATCACACTAGCTAGGTTGTTGCAACTATGCTGCTTTTCAGAGCAGCAATGGGCAGGCAAGTGATGGCAGAGAGGAGCTCAACAGCGACATCGTATGGTAAAAATCAGAGACTGAAAAATACCAGGGCTGCTGGGGGTGAGAAATCGGAGATGGATGATGGGAAAACAGATTTGAGAGATACTTAGGAGGCAGAAGAATGGAAAGGATTTGGTGACAGTTGGAAGTGGTGGAGTTAGGGAGAGGTCAGAGTAAAGGATGGACACTAACTTACAAGAATGAATAATGGTGTCATTCACAATTCAAGAAAGACCAGGCAGAAGAGGAACAGAGTTGGAGGATAAGTAGGCAAAACTAGATCGCAAGAAGGATAAGGTTAAGTGAAAAAATTAAGTACCTAGTGCATGGCTGTCTCAATGCTAGAAACATTGCAAAAAATATTTCATTTACTCTTCTTAGTCATAACCCTGTGAGTGACTAAATTATCATGTCCATGTTACAAATAAACGAACTGAATGAAGCTCAGTGATCTGAGGTCACACAAACCACTGAAAAGCAAACCCAGGATTCTGAACGCCATGTTTTTCTCTATCTGTTCTTCTTGAAGAGACCAGTTGATCTGGACTAAGGACCAAGAATCTAACAAACTAGAAAGAACAGAGACTTCCTGAACAACAGTGGAGCAAAGCCTGCCCAAAATAGGGTCAGAAACAAAGTAGGCCAGCCACAGGCCCTCCCTGTTCCTGCCACGCAGCCCGAAACCCTTGTACATTTAGGTGGGATGGAGAGAGGAAAGAGTGGGGAATTTTTGTGGCCCCAAAGATGCATAATTAGGCATGTTTTCATCCGTTGAAGAGCAAAGACAAGGAGGGCAAGGCAGGCAAGCATTTTCAAGCAAGATCTCTCAGGCTACCCACTTCCATAAAGAAAGCAGGCCTGGAGGCCACGAGTCTGACAGTATCTACTCTTTGCAGGAAGCAGACACTATTGGTTATTGGGAGCTAGGTAAGAAAACAGAACTACCTTCTGTTTCCTAGAAGAACCAACCAATGGCTTCCCAATCTACCCCACTGTGAGTCTTTCGAAGACTAGCTTCTAGGCAGAGACACTTTAGCTGGTAAACAATAGCATGAGACACCCTTCTCATTGGAAGGGAGGGAAAAAACAGAGGAACAAAATGAGGTCTTAAACCAGATTTCTCAGAGACCCAGGGAGACCAACAGCTGGGCCTTGACCTAGTAGGGGAACAAGAGGAAAACCGAGACAAGAAGGAAACCCAAATGGGTTGAATAGGAAACAGATGACAGAGTGGGCCCGTGCTCCACTTTCCGTGTGGAACTTTGGGAAGATGCCACTGCAGAGTGCCCCTGTGCTAACACGTTAGGGTAGAAATCACAGTGTGATGCATTGTGGCAAAAGGAGGGCCAAACACAATGCTCCCGAGTCCCCCACAACTCCCAAATGGCAGGGAATACAGAAGATAATGGAGAGTTAATAACCAGTGGGCCTGGATGGGTTCCTATGTAGAGGGGTGAGGGACACTGAAGCAGAGGCTATAGGGCTAGCCAGCCCAAGATGAAGGCTAGATGAAGGGTTTACAAACATCCCAAGGGCCTACAAAGCCAGCAGGAGCCAATGCAGGGCCAAGTCAGCAAAGGTAGACACTCTGGGCTCCTATTAGCCAAGGGAACACACATAGTTACACCAGCTCAGCCCATAGCTGCCCCAGAAACAGCAATGTTAGAAGGAGGCCAGAGACCAGGCAGGGATGTATTACACCTTGGTAAAGGTTGACAGAAGCCAGCAAAGAAGATCACAGAGCCCAGCAGCCCTCTCCAATGCCAGACGCCACCTTGCAGGGGAAGAGGAGCAGAGGGCACTTGAGAATAAAAACAACCCAGAACTGTAGAATGAATTTTTAATTGATTAAATACCCAAAATAGTCTGAATTAGACCCAAGCACTGCTTTAAATGAAAAGTGCTTTCACTTTCAATTGAATACATTCTTTCACCACCTGCCGAAGTTATAACTACAAGTAAGGCCATAACAGTTAAAGAGAATAACTTTTTATACATGCAAATTATAGTGTCAATTTTGACTCTGTTGCATGTGGGGACAGGCACTCTTGATTACCGAGAATATCTGCAAAGAAACTGAGCTCATGAACCTAAGGAGTAGATTAAGACTTTTCTCAGTCACATTTGGTTTGAACTACTTCCATCTCAGGAAAATAGAAAGTGTCAGGTGACAGAAACTTGACTCCCAAAGAGTATGGAGAATGAACAGAGCCAAAACAGACGGGGAGGCTATCCTCTGTAATGACCACACCTTTAACTGCAAAGGGAAGGGCCTGGGACCTGGGCCTTTGGGAGGCTCTACAAGTCTAATGACGGGCCATTACCAAAAGTCCTCAGAGGACAGTCCAGGTCCAAGGAGAGCCACGTGGATCAGATAAGGAAGGCGGAAGGAAAGGAAAGAGGATAAGCAGCACTCACCCATCTCTGACTGTATGTGATGGCAGCCCAGCAGCATTAATCTGCCTTTTGTAACCAGCTTGTTAGGTAAGTTGGAGACACGCGTCTGCCAAAGGTTCAGGCAGCTCACCAGCATCACGTAGTTCTTGATAGGACAACCTCTCATGGACTCCAGCTTCTGGGGCCCCCAGGCCTGCAGGAACTGGTGAATGCTTGTCATCCAGCGATGTTCCTTGCAGAATTCTTTCACCTCATGCAGCATGCCCTAGGCACAGACCAGGTGCTTAGGGCAGAGGTGGATGGCTATGATGGGAATTAGTGAGCATCTTCCCCCTCCTTAAACTCTCTTCTCACCTCCAGCAAGGCCTGTTGCATAGTCAGTGCCTGCTGGATCCGAGGATTGTTGTCCAGGTCCTCTTGCAGCTGCTTATAACTGGGGGGCAGGTACTGGCCCCGCAGCCGGTACCCACGGACCTCTAGAGCTTCAGTAATCGTGTGAGACTTCCAGGGCCACACCAATCCTATATTTGGCCCACAGAAGATGTGCACAGCATCACTGGGCTGGCCTTGGAGCTTGGGCATCACGAATTCTGTGTTCGAATCTTCCTCTTCATCATCTTCTAAAGGGCACAAACCGTAATTGTCCATTGAGTGCCCTGCAGGGCCCCCACGGAACCTCTCTCTCCACCTGAGTGTATACATTACACACACACACACACACACACACACACACTCCTTGCTCCTGAGTGAGTTCACACACATGCATCTATATCACAAACACAGACCCACTGAGGGAATTTTTATTTAGGGTTCAGGTTCAGAGAACAGAATTTAGTTAGTATAAACAATAAGGGAATTATAGAAAATTAAGTGGTTTGCAAACAGTTGGAAGAACTGAAAAACACTCTAGACTGAGCATCTATAGCTCTGCACTGCCTGGCAAATTGGGAGGTCAGAGCCATACCGCCAGCTACTGAAGCACACTACCTCTGTTATGATCTCCTCCAGCAAAATGAATGGCATAGGCACTGCCTCTCTCTCATTCTTTTTTTTTTTTTATTTATGTTCTGAATGTTTCTTTTTTTTTTTATTTCATTTCAGCGTAACAGAATCCATAGTTTTACAACACACCCAGTGCTCCATGCAATGCGTGCCCTCCCTAATACCCACCACCACCTGGCTCCCCCAACCTCCCACCCCACCTCCCCTTCAAAACCCTCAGGTTGTTTTTCAGAGTCCATAGTCTCTCATGGTTCATCTCCCCCTCAGTTTCCCTCAACTCCCTTCTCCTCTCCATCTCCCCATGTCCTCCGTGTTATTTGTTATGCTCCACAAATATGCCTCCATCAGAAAGGATGAATACCCAACTTTTGTAACTACATGGACGGGACTGGAAGAGATTATGCTGAGTGAAATAAGTCAAGCAGAGAGAGTCAATTATCATATGGTTTCACTTATTTGCGGAGCCTCTCTCTCATTCTTACCTCAGTTCTGAATTGAAGTCCATGAACATCTAAATCATGTACAACACCTCTCTGCAAGGAGGTCTAGGAAACGTAGTTCATAGAACTCCAGCCTCTGTAGAACAGAGGAGGAGGTTGAAGTTGGCCGTCCTTAGTATCTGTCTTAAGGAATATTCTTGAGCCTGGCTTCTCCTAAACTTCTTAGAAACTGGTTAATTGCCAATTTCAGTATTTGTGTTAAAACTTTGTGTATAAAGGGGGGAAAAACATCGATATGTTCAGAAATTAGATGCACAGGACTCTCTCTCTTTCAAATAAATAAATAAATCTTTAGAAAACAAAAGCAAAAACTACATTTAGAAAGAGCATACCTCAGAATATGCCTCAGAATGTTCAATAACAAGACATATCTATTAAAATTACTGAATTTCAAGAAAAAAAATGTTTCAGGCACCCAGGAAAAAAGGGAAATAAAATTTTGGTCCCACAAGCCCTTCCTAAGGAATCTAAATAGAGAATGAGCTGCTTCTTCTTTTTTTTTTTTTTTTTAAAGATTTTATTTATTTATTTGACACAGAGAGAGAGATCTCAAGTAGGCAGAGAAGCAGACAGAGAGAGAGGAGGAAGCAGGCTCCCCACTGAGCAGAGAGCCCGATGCGGGGCTGGATCCCAGGACCCTGGGATCATGACCTGAGCCGAAGGCAGAGGCTTTAACCCACTGAGCCACCCAGGCACCCAGAGAATGAGCTTCTGACAAAAAAAAAACAAAACTGAGAGATAGATCAGCATAAAGACTGCTGGTTAGCTTAAATATATTGTTACTTATAGAACTAAAATTAAAGAAGGCTTTATTAAATATAAATTATTAGAAGGGAAATAATACAGTATGAAATTATGCTATAGAGAATGCTGGTCATTCTCTTGCTTGCCAGGTTTTGAGAATGGAAGAATGGAATCTTGGAAGGCATAATGGTAAGCTATGCCCTTCTCCCTTCTTCTGTGGTAGAAGAGCCCGTCTTCTGTGAGAAATTAGAAATGTCTGCCATTTGATTCCCCAGCCCTTCTTGCTGCTCAAGGTAGCCACACGACCTAGATTTTTACAATGAGATATAAGAGTCAGTCTGCTGGGGAGTTTCTGGAAGATTTCCTTTCCTGATAAAATGTGAGAGTCAGGCATAAAGAGGTTTCCCTCCAATGCTCCTCCCCTTTCTTCTGGATCTTGCAATCTTGCATAAGAATGGGCTGCTTGGAGCTGGAGCTTGTCTTGCAACTATGAGGCAATAAGCCTTGGGGTGAAAACAATATTTCTGATTCAGCCTCCCCTACCACACACCCCTCTAAGAGAATCTGCCCTTACTTATAACTGAACTCAGAAAGTAGTAGGGGAAGGCTATAAGAAGCCTGATACTTGGTGACATCTTTGAGCCACTGAACCAACCTTGGGAATACCTACCTGGAGAGACTTCTTGTTATGTGAGATAATTGTTTTCATTGTTAGGCTACTCTTAGGTCTTCTGTTATTTCCACTGAAAGCATTCTCAGTGACTCAGAATTCAAACACACAAGGAAAGTCAAAAGACTAAGAAATAGAAATAAAGCCTTGATGACACTGCCTGGGCCAGATGAGCCTGAATTCAGCTGCATCCAGGTATTTCTTAGTAATGGGGGTCAATAAATTCCCCTTTTTGCTTACCTAGTTTTGAGTTAGAAATATATTATCCCAAAGCAACATGCACAATTAGGCCTACATAATGAATGTTTATGGCCAATACAATCATAGCTGAAGATTGGAGCCTCCACCATACACACCCTTCTAAGAGGATCTGCTAAAACTTATTAATTTGTACCATGACCCAATTCCCTTGCCAGAGCTTATGGATATGTGGTTCCCTCTATGGAATAAGCTGAATCAATCATATTCCTGGTCTTGAAAATTTGAAATAACTCAGTCACACATACAGGAAAACTTAACTAAAAGACCATATAGAGGTAAGGATGGGGTTGGTACCACAGAAAGCCCAAGTCATTTGGAAGCAAGGTATAAGGGAGCAGAAAGTTCAAAGGAGGCAGAGACAGCTAGTTTTAGGGGAGAGTCAGAGAAACTGGGAAGAAGCATAGAGCGAAGTAGAGAGAAAAGGACAAGCAGCAATTTGAGAGAGGGGGCTCTCTTCCTGACATTCTTGTTTCCATTTCTGTGAAGTGTGGTGTTGCTACAGATTTTCTGTCTTCGAATTTGGTCACTTGCTGTTTTGTGAGCTCTAAAACACAAGATGAGATTGAAGAACTGTGATTCAAGGTGCCAAGACCCACGAGAGTACTCAAGCAATATGGTGCAATACAGTTGATTCATGTGTGAGTCTGAGCAAAGGAAAGAAAAGCTAGTATGTTTTTAGCGCGGCTTGGTGACTGCAATATCCCAACAAAACAAAACGGAAATCACTAATAACTTACTTCACAGCCAACGTAAGAACAAAATAAAGCTTGTTTATGACAAGAAGTCTGATAGCAACTAAACCAAAGAAACATAGAAGTTAACATGGAGCTGCATTTTTAAATATCAATCCAACTGTGAAAAACCAAATAATAGAGATGTTTACTGTAGGTTTCTTTGAATGAGTCACTCAGACATGTTACACAGAGCAGCAAAGCTGCTTGTCAAACATATTTATACAACTTTTCATCTTTCCAAAATTTCTTATTTATAGGATGGCAAGAAAAAAAGTCTCTCTTCTCTTTCAATGATGAATCCACTCACTGCTACACTGCTTACCTCTATTCGCCCTCTTGCTGGTCATACTGTTCATACCTCACGCTCTAAGACACCCCCCCTACCACATGCAGTTTCCTGGCAAAAAAAAACAAAAACAAAAACAAAACAACAACAACCAGTAGTGACAGTTTCATTCTTTGCATTATATCTCTCAGCTAACTTCAACACCACCCCAACCAAAACATGTATCAAAGTGTTTATGATAAAATATCAAAAGAAGCACTGATCTTGGTAAAGTTAACGTAAAAACTTTAAGTTCCTGAACTTGACACCTGCCAGATGAGAAAAATCATTATCCAATTATAATTTCCTTGTTTTAAAGTGCAGAAAATTCCTGTTATGATTGTAAGGACATCAGATAACAATACTGATCATCTCTTTTTGGTTGCAAAATGTTTCAGAATTAAGACTGTTCTCTGGAAAATGTTGGAGAATGGAGCCTAAGACTGCAAGATATGCTGCACCCATTTTATCAGTAACAGACCGAGTCTTTTTCTAGGGACCAGGATCTAGTCCGTGTGTAAGTTTCTATCATAAGGGGCTGACTTTTCGTATTTTTAAAAATATACACAGAGGCACTGAAATCATTCTGTAATTTGGTTAAAATGCCATGCAAATTCTGCCTCGTTTAAGTAAGAGATTTCTGAGATAGATGTACATTTTTTTTAGATGTACATTTCTTAAAGACTACTAGTTGTGTTTTAACTGCTAGGTATTAACTTTTATTAAATGCTACTCCAATTTTCATAGAGAACTTAAGAAAAACCCCAAATCAGAACTTTGGTTTTGGTTCTGGTTCCTCCATGGTATTACTTTGATTTTCCATGCTGACCTTTTTTTTCCCTTCAAATTTTGATTCTGAAAAATCTCAAATATGTAGAAAAGTTTAAAGGTACTACAAATTGCTTTATCCATCCACTTTGATTCAATAATTACTAACATTTTGTCACATTGCTTTGTTTGTTTTTCCTCCTCTTTTTCCCCTAAAACATTTGAAAGATAACAAGCATGAGGACATTTCACCCTTAAATACATGCACTCCATGGTGCTCTTTTAAAAGTAGAAGGGGTGAGCAACCCTCTCATGTCTCCTCCCTCTTTGGGAGCTTTGTACTATCACACAATAAACTTTGCTTTGCTGCTCATCAAGGGGAAAAAAAAAAGTTGAAGGGGTAACACAAAACACTACAAGTAAACATTTTCACTTTCATTAGAACTTAGAATAGGGGCGCCTGGGTGGCTCAGTCGGTTAAACCACTGCCTTTGGCTCAGGTCATGATCTCAGGGTCTTGGGATGGAGTCCCGCATCGGGTTCTCTGCTCAGCAGGGAGCCTGCTTCCTCCTCTCTCTCTGCCTGCCTCTCTGCCTACTTGTGATCTCTCTCTGTCAAATAAATAAATAAAATCTTTAAAAAAAAGAACTTAGAATAAAAGTTTTAAGGTTTGTATTTGTTTTACCTTTCAAAGGAAATTACTCTAGTATACCAAAATATGAATTAGTATAAAATGAGAGAATAGGGTAAAATATCTTGTTTACTTCTGTCGTTAATATTATTAACAGTAAGAAGTTACTATCTGTAATATGTATCACTATACTAGACATATTACCTCTTTTAATCCTGTGAGTTAGGTATTTTTGTTATTCCATGTTATAGGTTAGTAAACTAACATGTTTGGTTCCACTGGACCATGTAAAACAAATTATCAGTAGTCTCTACCAATTAACCTAGATTCACTTGAGAAAATAATGTGCCCTGACTGGTGTCATCTGTAAAAGACATGGGCTCCTTCCGATGAGTCTTGTCACCTATTTCTTCAATTTAACTTCATGTCTTTAAATCATCTTAATGAAAACATATTAGTTGAATCAAGGAGATAGGGGGAAGCACCTACATGTCAAATGTGACTGAATGCACATAATGATTTTATTTGTAAGTGGGTTACTATCCCAAATAAAGGCAGTGTGAAGATGTATTTCCTCCCTGGTGGTTAACAAATGTGAGGACTGATAGCCAGTAATAACTGGTAACCATAATGGCTCACTAATGTTAATGGATTATCCTATTTGAAATGAAAAAGAGCTGTATGAATTAAAGCTAATATTGAACAAGCAGAGTTGTTCAAGCAAGTACAAATTAACTTAGCAATCAAATTTAACAGGAAACAAAATGCCATCACTAAATTAGATGAACCAGAGGAAGGACAATATATTCACTCACATTCCTTCATACACCTCTCATTCCACTCAACTGCATGCACACACATACACACAAGCACACCCATGAGTGAGCAAAGACACACCCCTACCCTCTAACCCCCACCCCCAACACCTGTGTGCACTACCCAGGTTACAGCTGCTCCATCCACACCCAAGGCCTGATTTTATGGTCATGCCCTTGACACTGTGCATGTGCCCCTCTCCCTCCTTTCACCCTCGCTTACCCCTGCCTAAGCCTTCTTACTTAAATACCTTCAGAATACAAGGAGTCGCAGGGGGTCTTCAGGTCTGTAGACTGCATTACCTTCATGCCAACGCATGTAGAGAGGGCAGAAATAGAAACCAGTGAGTGTTCAGACCAGGCTGAGAGCTTCTAATTACACAGAGGATAGGAATTGGAGATTCCTACAGCCAGCCCCCTGCCCAATCCAGAATACCTTCAGGACAGAGGCCTTGACAGACTCCAAGCCCACATTTAGAATCTGGATCATAGTTTCAATACACGGCTCAGGAGACAGCTGGCCACAACTGTCAAAGATCAGCTGGGCTGAGAGAAAGGGTTTCTTCCTTGGGGACTGTAGAGAAGGGTCAGGAGAGGTTGGGGGCTACATGTCAGTGTCTGCTGCCTGCCATCTGGCCTTGACTGCCTGCCCACCTCCACACATGCCACCCCACCACCTCACTTGTAGGATGTTGGCCACAAAGGAGGTTATCTCCTCCTCTACAATAGACACAAGGCTCTGGCAAATCATGTAGTCTATGAGGCGGGCCAACTGTCCTAGCCGCAACAACCAGGCCTCTGCCTGCTTCAGCTTCTGCTCCAGCTGTTGGCACTGTACCCTCTGAAGGTAGACGGAGCGTTGGTCCGTCCTGATCCTCTTGCAGTTTTTCACTCGCTCCTGCAGGCCTTGTTGCATGTGATATGTATCCTCGTGAACCTGTCAGCATAGAGAGCGGACAACTAACTGAAGGAGGAGGGAAGACAAACTGGTCACACACTGGCCTCTGCAAAACTCTCAGGTCTCAGAGTCTGAAACCGAGCATCTACATATACACAGGGAGGCTGCTTCTTAGTAGAGATTAGCCCCTGAAATCTTTCAGTGACCAGAAAAGGTGCAAAATGGAGAACATACATTAAGAGGTCACATTGCTAATTTGATAGACCAGGCAGGTCTACTAAAAGCCCCCAGGGTAGACCTCAAATAGAAAATTTGTGCACGTGTAAACAGAGACTTTCACAGCACACAGATTACACAGAGGAGAAAGACTGGATAATTAAGGCTCAGCAATAATTCCAGGACATGGATTTCAATCATTAGGCCTGGGAGGTGTGGCCTACTGAGTAGCATAATTCTCCTTATATGACAGTGGAAGCTGTCTACTGAGTAGTAGAAGGCTACTGAGACTTTCCGCTGGGGATAGGGAATGTGGGATAAAAGTCGAAGAGCCTCTTTGTGGGTCCTTCTCACATCTGGGAGTTTCCTTGGCCTACACAGGCTGCTGACAGTTGCCACCTCTCTGGACAGAGGGGAGACACCAGCAAGATATGCCTGGTCAGTTGGATCTACTGTCCCTGATGCTCTTCTGTCCTTTCTGATGTTCGGTAGAGCCTGTGATTAGAACTAACTGGTGTGTGTGGATTGTATTCTACTCACCCTTGAGTTTAGATCCCAGTCTTTGGAGACCTGGACATAAGGCACTTGAGGCCTAAGCTACACATCATGCACAAACACGCCCTCTGACTCGGCGACATGTTCTCTTCCAGGCTCTAGAAATACCCTCCATACTGAGTGCTTCCCACTGCACAGCCCTTAGTCCAGTGCATCATCACTATCTAGTTCCTCAGGTGATTTGTCCACTTCACTATAAATTCTTCGAGGAAGAGGCCTCAGTCACATCTTATTTCATGTCTCTTTGTTTAATACAGTGCCTGGCACAGCTACTTCCAAAGTAACTGTTTATAAAAAAAAAATGTAGCACTCACACTGAAAGGGCCTATTGAGTGCCAATTAGGATAAAACCACACAAACAACAACAATAATTACTACACCAGATCATAATCAGTATTCATTTTTAAAACCTCACCACTAAGGGGCAAGATCTTCAATAACTTCAAAGTGCTGAGGCAATATTTTTAAGCCTGGAATTCAGTATCACTGAAAGTTTGGGAAGGAGTAAAGACATTTTTAGATATACAAAGAGTCCAGAAATGTACCATCCACAGATTCTCTCTGAAAAACATAAACAACAGTATATTTCTGAGAGAGGAAAATGAATACAAGAGCTATAAGAAGCTTTGATGAGCAAAGACATTTGTAAAACATATTGTCAAGTCTTAATGAGTAGGCTGCAAAACAAGAATGCTCACCACAATCCAGAATTAAATTCCAGGAAATCTCAACATAAGCACACCAGGAAGAGTGGAGGGTGAGGAGAGAAAGAGAGGTGAGAAAGGAAACCTGAAGAGCACTGAGGTTCTTACTGTGCTTGGGAGAAAGACGTGGATACAAATCCACACTTGACATTCATTCACTCAGAACACTCATTGAGCACTTGCTACTCTGTGGCATAACCTATAATGAGCACTAGAGTATAGCAGTGATGGAAACAAATAATAATCCCCACCCTTCTTAAGGCGAGGGAGCAATACAATAAACATAATAAATAAGTAATTAATACTATGTGTAAAAAGGTTATAAGGGCTATGCAAAAAAAAAAAAAAACAAAAAACACACACACACAAAAAAAAACCAAACACAGAGTAGGGAAAGAGCTCAGGGATGCTGGTGATAGTGTGAGTTTGCAATTAAGGGCTCTTAGAAAAAGAGATGAGACATTGTTATAAAAATGTAAGTGAAACAGCTATACCTGTTGAGCAGGTGTATAAATGTCTTACATATGCACTCAGCTGCAAGTGAGAGAAAACTAGAAAAAGTGTGGTTCAAGCAAGTAAAAGGCTTATTTACTAATTAAATAAGAAATCGCTGGATGGCATATTGGCCCAACAGTATCAATCAGAAGAAAGCTCTTTTTATGGTCCTCCTCCATCTTTAATATGACTTTCACCCTTTCATGGTGCAATAGCTTCTCTATCACCAGAATTTCATCCAAGGGTCAGGCAATAAGAGTAAACGCCCAAAAGACATTCCAGTTGGATCTGCCTCTTTTAAAAACTTTTCACAGTGACTTTCACTTATGTTTCATTGCCCAGAACTGAATTACATGGCTTCTTCCAGCTGCAAGTCTATGAAAAGAAATAAAGTCAAGATTCTAAAACTAAGAAGGATGAAGAGGCACTGAGGGTTTCCTGGGCAACCATGAGAGCAATAAAATGTCTAACATCCAAACCATTAGAGGACAACAATGGCAACCAAAATGTAAACAATCCAACAAAAGACAAGGAACCCAAGGAAGAATCAACCAGAAATCATAGGAAGTAGACAACACCAATGTGAGATGGGAAAAATAAATCCAAACCTATCAGTACTCATAATAAATGAGATAAACCCATTGCCAGACATAGACTCTCAGACTTAATGTTTTTCAGGAAACAAAATAACAAAGGAAAGTTGACAACAAACAGGAAAAGAGATGGAGCAAATGCTTGATGCTGTTAACATCAAACAAAGTAGAACTCTAGTAGAAAAGTAGTAACAAGAATGAAGACCTTTTCACAGCAATAAAGTCACCAAGAAACACTGTTATGAACCTGTACGCACACACCAAGGAGAATTAATAAGTCTATAGTTAAAAGAGGGGCTTTTTAACATATATCTCTCAGAAACTGAAAGATAAAGTGGATAAGAAAAGTTATCAAAGGGGAAGAGACGAAAAAAATAAAACAAGAAGAAACCAGAGAGGGAGACAAACCATAACAGACTCTTAATCTCAGGAAACAAACTGAAGGTTGCTGGTGGGGGATGGGACAGATGGGGTGGCTGGGTGATGGACACTGGGGAGGGTATGTGCTATGGTGAGTGCTGTGAATTGTGTAAGACTGATGAATCATAGACCTGTACCCCTGAAACAAATAATCAATTATGTTAACTGAATTTAAATTAAAAAAAAAAAACAGATAGGGACGCCTGGGTGGCTCAGTTGGTTAAGCGGCTGCCTTCGGCTCAGGTCATGATCCCAGCATCCTGGGATAGAGTCCCACATCGGGCTCCTTGCTCGGCAGGGAGCCTACTTCTCCCTCTGCCTCTGCCTGCCACTCTGTCTGCCTGTGCTCGCTCTCTCACGCTCTCTCTCTCTGACAAATAAATAAATAAATAAAATATTTTTTTAAAAAAAACAGGTAAAAAAATTTTTTTAAGTTATTGTGGCTGTAGAATATTTGCATAAAACGATGAATGAACTTGGTCTAATATAATTTTTTTAGACTGGGTTCCCCATAAATTTGGGGAAATGTGATTTATTGAAGGAATGGTCTTCAGGAAGCAAGCTTCAAAGGGAGAGCAGGAAACAAAACAGGAAGGGGAAATTGCCGACCAAGAGCACAGCTAAGGCTGTTCTTGGTCTGATGTGGTGAGAGAGGTGGCCTTGGAATGAAGACCCTACTGTAGAGCTGTCCCACGATAAGACAAGGAACCAAAAGTAGGCAGGGGAACTGTGACATAGGAAAGAGAATAAGGAGAAGTGACCATTAAATGCAATGCAGGATTCTGGACTGGATCCTGAAACAAGAAAAAAACATAGAAATAAAGGACATTCTTAGAATAACTTGCAAATTTTTAATTAGGACTGTGAGTTAGATAGCCGAATTGTATCAAAATGAAATTTTCTAATTTTTGATAATTATACTAGAGCTATGGAAGAAAATGTCCCTGTTCTTAGGAGAAACACATTGGCATACTTAAGGGTAAAGGAACTTAACATCTGCAACTTAAAACTATCAAATGGTTCAGGAAAATAATGTACACATACATAGAGAAAGAATAAGCATGAATGATAAGTGAGAAAAACAAACTACTTAATAAAAGGTAGATGAGAGTTTATTATACTATCCTTGCAACTCTCCTAATAAATCTGAACTTATATCAAAATAAAAAGTCGGGACGCCTGGGTGGCTCAGTTGGTTGGACAACTGCCTTCAGCTCAGGTCATGATCCCGGAGACCTGGGATCGAGTCCCGCATCGGGCTCCCAGCTCCACGGGGAGTCTGCTTCTCCCTCTGACCTTCTCCTCGCTCATGCTCTCTCACTGCCTCTCTCTCAAATAAATAAATAAAATCTTTAAAAAATAAAAAATAAAAAATAAAAAGTCATACAAGAAAGAAACAAAATGGGTTTATCCCAGTAATGCAAAAGTGGTCTAACACCGACAGTTCACCATATTAGAGTAAAAGAAAAATTCTTGTAATCATTTAAATTGAAGCAGAAAAAAATCACTGGACAAATTTCAACTTTCATTCATGATAAAACCTCTTAGCAAATTAAGAATTGATGGAAACATCCTTAAAAATTGATAAAGGTTACCTACCAAACTCTCACATTTTATATCATTATTTAATGTTTCAAATCTATTTTAGTTATTTAGTAATGCTACAATTTAATGGGGAGCAGCATGCTTTTATTGAGCACAGAGACAAGCTTGTTTCTGTAACAGTTCAGTTACTGGTGGGATGATGACCCATCCTCCCCTTCCCCTACATCACCCCCTACTTCTGGGATGACTGCCGACAGGGACAAGTTCCATTCGATCCCACACAACAGCACAGAAAGTGGCTCTACATGTTGCCTTTGCTTGTCTTTTCACTCTGTGGTGCTTTTTAAAAAGTTGATTGTAATATAAATAAATGTCTTGATTTTTTTATGGTTTACATTTTTTTTAATTTTGTTTAAAAAACCCCGAGATAATAAAAATGTTACATTGTCTTCTAGAAGCTTTTTGGATGTTCTTTTCACATCTTTTACCCATCATGAACTAATTTTTGTATAGGGTATAGCAACTATTAGAAAACAATAACATTTAAAAATACCATTTATGATAGCAAAAAAAATTTCAAATATCTAGTAATAAATCTAATGAAATATATTCAAGACCTCTATAGGAAACCTTAGTAGAAGAAATTAAAGAAATCAAAATAAATGAAGAGATCCATGTTTATGAATAAGAAAGTGAAATATTATTAAGATATCAATCTCCTTCAAATTGATCTACAAATTTAAAACAAGCCAATGAAAAAAATCCCAGTAACATTATTTTGTGGAAATTAACAAGCTGATTCTAAATCTTATATGGAAATGCAAAGAACTTAGCATAGGTTGTATAATAAATGTATAATAAAAATTTGTATAATAAAAAGTTATAGGGCTTATAGTACCATATACCAAGACATACCATAAAGCTGCAATAATTAAGATAGTGTAACACTGACAAAAATATATTTGCAACAATATGGATGGAACTAGAATGTATTATGCTATGCAAAATAAGTCAGTCAGAGAAAGACAAATACCATTTGACTTCACTTATATGTGGAATTTAAGAAACAAAATAGATGGGGCGCCTGGGTGGCTCAGTGGGTTAAAGCCTCTGCCTTCGGCTCAGGTCATGATCTCAGGGTCCTGGAATCGAGCCCCGCATTGGGCTCTCTGCTGAGCAGAGAGCCTGCTTCCTCCTCTCTCTCTCTACCTACTTATGATCTCTATCTGCCAAATAAATAAATAAAACGTTTAAAAAAAAAAGAAACAAAATAGATAAACACAGGGGACGGGAAGGAAAAATAAAATAAGATGAAAACAGAGGGAGGAAGTGCCTAGGTGGCTAGGTCATTAAGTGTCTGCTGCTCCGGTTGGGTTGTGATCCCAGGGTCCTGGGCAGCATCAGGCTCCCTGCTCGGTAGGAAGCCTGCTTCTCCCTCTCTCACCCTCCCCCTGCTTGTATTCCCTCTCTCGCTGTGTGTGTCTCTCTCTGTGTAAAATAAATAAATAAAAATCTAAAAAAAAAAAAAAAAAAAAAGACAGGGAGGGAGGCAAACCATAAGAGACTCTTAACTCTAGGAAACAAGCTGAGGATTGCTGGAGGGGAGATGGGTAGGGGGGTGGGGCAACTGGGTGATGGGCATTAAGGAGGGCACATAATGTAATTAACACTGGGTATTATATGCAACTGATGAATAGCTAAATTCTACCCCTGAAACTAATAATATAGTATATGTTAACTACATTGAATTTAACTAAAAAAATTTTTTAAAGACAGATAAATAGATTAATGGGACAGAAAAGAGTCCAGAAACAGACTCACACATATAGAGTCATCTGATTTAAGAAAAAGACACCATGCAATTAAGTGGGGAAAAGGATAGTTTCTTCAATAAATAGGAAAAATACACCATACATAAAAATTAATTTGAAATGTACCATAGACCTGAATATGAAAGAAAACGTAATAAAAGTTCTAGAAGAACACCAGAAAATATCTACATGACTTTGAGGTAGGCAAAGGTTTCTTAAACTAGGACTCAAAAGGCACCAACCAAAGAAGATTGATAAAAAGAACTTCAAAAAAATTAAGAGCTGTTAATCAAAAGACACCATTAAAATAGTAAAAGGGTAAGCCACAGACAGGGAGAAAATATCTACAACACATATATTTGATATAGGACTCATATCTAGAATGTATAAAGAACTGCTACATATTAATAGGAAAAAAACAAACAACCCAGTTAAAATTGAGCAAGAGTTCTTAAGACATTTCACAGAAGAAGGTACCAAAACAGCCAATAAACATAAGAAAAGATGCTCAACAACCTTGGTGATCATAGAAACACAAATTAAAATGATAATGAGATACCTCTGTATACCAGTTTGGCTAAAATTAAAAACCCTGACAATACCAAGTGTTAGTGAGAACATAGGGCAACTGGAAATCTCCTACACAGCTGGGAGAATATAAACCTGGTACAACCACTCTGGAAAACTGTTTCGTACTGCAAAACATACATATACCCTATTCCAGCAATTTCACTCCTGGAACACATACTCCAAACAAATGAGTGATTATGTCCACCAAAAGATATGTACAAGAATCAGCATTATTCATCATAGCAAAAACTGTTAACAAACTCAAATGTCCATGAATAGGAGAATAAATAAATTGTGGTACATCCATAGAGGGAAGTACTACATAACATACTAAGAAAGTGAACCACCGCTACTTAGAAGATTATGTATAAATCTCACTAAGATTATGTTGGGTGGGGGAAAAAAAAGCCAGACATGCTGATTCCATTTATATGAAATTCAAAATCAGACTAAATGAATCTATGGTGACAGAGATCAGAGTAGTGGTTACCTTTGTGGGGAACTGAGAGTAGAGGTACCAGGGAGCTTGCTGAGATATTGGAAATGTTGATCTGAGTGATGGTGGTTACATGGATGTATACATATGCAAATATTTCAACAAACCACACACTTAAAATTTGCTTACTGCATGTAAATTATAACTTAATTAACAAAATAAACTACTAACTATTAAAAAATTATAACGAGGGGCGCCTGGGTGGCTCAGTGGGTTAAAGCCTCTGCCTTCAGCTCAGTCATGATCCCGGGGTCCTGGGATCGAGGCCCACATCGGGCTCTCTGCTCAGCAGGGAGCCTGCTTCCCCCTCTCTCTCTGCCTGCCTCTCTGCCTACTTGTGATCTCTGTCAAATAAATAAATAAAATCTTAAAAAAAATTATAACGAGTTTTGTAACATTAAAACAAAGGTGAGATTTAGGAGCTAGGAGGTAGAGGAAGGCTGTGGAAGAGCTTGCCCCCACCTTCTGCCCTGTTTAGCTCAGTGCAATGGCAGGTACTGTTACTATCTGGAGGCTGAAGGCCATTTCCCTGTAGGAAGTCCCAAGGGGCCTCTTCTACATTATTTCTCAAGTTCACAAAATTTGGGTGGGTCCCTTCTCTCAGAACTAGACAACAAGCAGACGGTGATCAGCCAGAGAACTGTGTAAATATCCCACCTGACAGACAACAAACTATAGTGGCAGAATCACACAGCAGGGCCTCCAGGAACCCAAGCAGGGGGCATGTACCACAGATGCAGAGTTAGGCATAACCAGGATGGACACTAGATGCTTCTACCAGCCTCAGGGGCCTGCCAAAGGTTCAAGATAGGTTCTAAGATAAGACCAGCCACATAAAAGATCCAGATTCCAACTTTCAAGTTTCCTAATGACCCTGACACAAACAACTGAAGAACAATTATTGTTATGTTCCTTCTCCTCCCTGCTCAAGGCCATGACCAACCCTTAGGGAAAAGGTTGAGTCCAAGCCTCTGCCCATCTATAATCAATCCACCTGCCCCACAACAGAGACTGCTGTTGCTGCAAAGGATCCTGGCTGTGAGCCAACTGCAGCATCCAGGCCATATGGGGGATCCCAGGAGAAGCCTAAGCCAGGACACTGGAACTCTGGCAAGCCCCCTTTAAGATAAGGCTCATGATAAGCTGGAGCCTCTTACCAGTTGCAGGATGGATGTGCAGAGGTGCAGGCAGCGATGAAGCAGCTGCAGAGCCTTGTGGTTCTCCTTGGCTAGAGCCTGTTGCAGGTCCAGCAGCTCGTAGCATCGATCTCGCTCTTGTGGGAGCCAGGGTACAGAGCGCAGCTCCTGCAGAAGCCTGGGATCAAGGGCTAAACTGGTCAGAGCCGGCATCTCAGCTCTCTTTCCTTGAACACCTTTGACCTCTTTCTAGACCAGCTCACCTCAGAATAAGCAAAGGTCTAGAAAGATTATACTATTCCTGGTAACCTCCAGGGACAGCTTCCTCTAGAGAGCTCTTTGGAAGAATTCAAGCAGAGGAAGTTGCTGGCTGGGGAATTCTTTGGGAAAGGCCTGGGTGTGTGCAAATGTTTATACTAAGCCACCTTTCTGCTAGGAGACAGTCAAATGATCCCCAAGGTCTGACTTAGGAGGAGAGACTACAGAGGCTTCTTCCTTGGAATAGGGAAAGCTAAGGGTCCTAAATGTCTAGATGAACAGATGAGTTTTAGAATCAAAGGTGACAAACTTCCAACTTCTCCATGGGCTGACTATCCCTAAGAAAATTTACCTCCACTATCCACTACCCTCCCTTACCCCCCCCCCGAGAACTCTACATCTCTAAAAATACCTGAAGAAGAAGAAAGACCCCCAACAAGCAGAGGATGATCATAATGGGTGTCATTTTATTCGGTACCTATTAAGAGGCATTGAACATGGTATTTTATATTTACAATCTCACTTAATTCTCACTATAGCTGTGTAATAGAAATCTTTATCCCTAGTTTTCATATCAGGAAATGAGGCTCAAAGAGGAAAGTCAGTCCCTTGCTAGTATTCGGGATTTAAATTCAGATCTGTCCAGCCTCCAAGCCCTTAATGTTTTTAATTATACCACGATGATTAGGCCAGACTGGAGGATCCCCAGAGCAAAGGTTGCAAACTGGTAGGCTGTGGGTCAAATTCAGACTGAAAATGTTTTCATATGTTCCACTAAGAGTTGGCCAGCCCACTGTTTAAATAAAAATTCGAGGGGCGCCTGGGTGGCTCAGTGGGTTAAGCCTCTGCCTTCAGCTCAGGTCATGATCTCAGCGTCATGATCTCAGCGTCGTGGGATCGAGCCCCGCATCGGGCTCTCTGCTCAGCAGGGAGCCTGCTTCCCCCTTTTTCTCTGCCTGCCTCTCTGCCTACGTGTGATCTCTCTCTCTCTCTCTGTCAAATAAATAAATTAAATAAATCTAAATAAATAAATACATACATAAATAAATAAAAATTCGAGTTAAATAGGTAAAATTACAACACTTTAAAACAAAATGTATATTTCTAGGAAATCCTGAAAAAAAAAAAGGCAGTTGGCATGCTGTACCCATCTTCCCAGTGTTAACAGTCAGCTGGAATTGAGTAGTGACTGTCCTATTTAGATGTAGTCTCTAGACTGCATTCCCCACACTTCCTAATGTCTTGCACCTAACCCACTGCATTTCTTCCATAGCTCCTGCTCAGCCCCTGTAGACATTTGAGCTCGCAACTTCTATTGCAGAAGATAATTAGTAGTGGCCAAGGAGTGCAGGAAACGTATAAAACAAAAACAAACAAAAACAACCAGTACTGAAAATGGGAATAACTAAGTCTCCCCCCCCAAAAAAATAATCCAAAAGATAACCCCCTCAAAAAAAAAAAAGAATCCAAAAGATACCATGGAAAGAGCAGAGAATTTGTGTTCAAACACCTAAGGTATATCCCCAGATGCGGTAGTTAATACTTGTGTGATCTGGGCAACGTGATGTAGGAATACGCAATTACACGAAGATATGCTCAGAATACATTACTCGGGAAAAAAACCTGGTTACTTAACAATATGTCAAGTATGACCACATTTGTATAGGTGATAGAAAAAAAGATTAGCAGGATTTGCAAAAAATGTCTGTTGTGGTTAGTTATGTGGTTAGTTATGTGATTAAGATCAAAGGCTTTTTTTTACTTCGTGCTTTTTTGTATTTTCCAAAATTTCTACAAGGGACATGTAAATACTTTTTGTAAAAATAATTTTAAGACATCCATTGACAGTGCATTTTGAAGACTGTACCTGCTAATATGCAGAAGCCCAGCTCCAAAGTGGGGCACAGCCAAGAGTAGATGCTTCCCGAGGAAAGTACGGCACCGGTGCAGCCGCTGTAATGTCACACTCCTCTTCCAACTACAGATAAGAGGTCAGTGACATGCTATAGCTCCCTGCAACCCTTGTCCCCACATCCCATACCAGCATCACCTACCGGGCCAAGGCCTTGTATAAGAGGCAATATTTGAAGAATGGAATGAACTGGAGCTGCTGCCAGAGGACAGAGTGGCGGTGCCAGGTCCCCAGTGTCATTGTCTCACTGCCCTCCACCGGATGTACGTGCAGGATCCCAAAGGGAGAGAAGATATAGTGCTCAGGGTTCACCTTCTTTGGTGGCACCACAATCAGGTTATAGGGCCTTTAAAAAAAGAGCTCTGATCAGCAAGAGCCCTGGGAACTTGTGCAGGCTTCAGAAAGGGACCAAAGAAGGATGGAGAGGGGAAGCATGGAGGCAGGGATAAAGACAGAGGAGAGTAGGAAGAGGGGAAAGGGAGTATAATGATGTTCAAACTAAAAGAAGGAAACATATATTTTTAAAAGATTTTATATATTTATTTGAAAGAGAGAGAGTACACAAGAGAGAGAGCATGAGCAGGCGGAGAGGCAGAGGGAGAAGCAGACTCCCCATTGAGCAAGGACCCCAACACGGGGCTAGGTCCTGTGGTCATGACCTGAGCCGAAAGCAGACACTTAACTGACTGACTGGGCCACTTAACTGACTGACTGAGCCACTTAAGGAAACAAATATTAGGGACACCTGGATGGCACAGTTGGGTTAAGTGCCCGATTCTTGGTTTTAGCTCAAGGTCGTGATCTCTGGGTCATGACACTGAGCCCCAGTGCTGAGCCCTGGTGTTGAGCCCCAGTATTGAGCCCTAGTGTGGGCTTCTTGCTCAGTGTGGTCTGCTTGAGTTTCTCTCTCCCTCCCTCTGCCCCACCTCCTGGGCACTCACACATGTGTGCACGCTTTCTCTTTTTCTCTCTCTCAAATAAATAAATAAATTTTTTAAAAAAGAATAAATGGAAACCAAAGATTGAGGAGAAAAAAGAAAAGGGCACCTAGCTAGTTCTAAGGAGTTCGTATCTCCAGATCCAGACACTTTACATCAGATCTAAGATGCCATCAGTTGTAAGATGCAGCATTCTTTTTTAATGAAACACTAAAATTTAAAATGATGCCAGCATGATACTCCACCAATCTGTAAGATGCATCACAATTTCAGATATGTTAAAATGTGAAAAAAAGTACATATTAGAAATGGTAAAATACGTCTCTCTAGATACTGAAATATCTGCAGAGATCACTAGGGGGTGCTGTTTGAAGTAACTGAGAATGGGGAAAAGCAGGGGGCAACTAGAAGACTAGACACACACAAATCAAGAGGACAACTTCACCCTAGAGACCCAGACAAGTACCTCCAGAGCCATCTTAACATCCTACTCAGTTCTCTTACTTCATCGTAATGCACCTACATCCCACACTAAGTGGCATTTATATGCAACTATACAATAGTTGTATCTAGTTGCAGAAGACTCATTAGCATAGTGCTATGTTTGCGCATTCAATAAAGCATTTATCAATTTTTATTTTGCAGTTTCATCTTCATAACTTGGAACCAATAATATTTTTAAGCATTAAGTGTATTTTAGAGTCCTTTAAAAGCTATTATGTCTCAAGTCTTATGCCTATCATGCTTAAGAAATAAAATGGCCCTCCTCTATCTCTTCTCTTAGCTTTTAGAATACATTATTAAGTAAATGACTTAAGAGAATTTAGATACAGAGGAGCCCGGGTGGCTCAGTCAGTTAAGTGTCCAACTCTTGATTTTGGCTCAGGTCATGATCTCAAGTTGTGAGACTGAGCCCTGTGTCAGGCTCCCAGCTTAGCATGGAGTCCACCTGAGGATTCTCTCCCTCTCCCTTGCCCCTCCTCAAGCTCATGCTCTCTTGTGTGGTCTCTCTCTCTCAAAATAAATAAATATAATCTTTTTTTAAAAAGAGCATTTAGATAGATACCAGAATAAACTCACCTAATCAAGTCATATAAAAGCTTTGTTTCCTTTCTGACAAAGTGACTAGATTTTCCCAAGTACTCTTTCCCCCAAACTATTTCTTCTGAAGCAAAGAGGAGTTATAACTTTGTCCAAGATAGTTCAGGGAAAAATACAGGACTTAAAACCAAATCTACCTGACTCAAGCCACCCCTCTTAACCACTGGGCTGCTTAGTTTCCCACAGTATAGCCTCCTATCACAACTGACCCCAGGCTTTCCCAAGGAATCCTTCCCCTATGACCTTCTTTTTTTTTTTTAACTGTAAAGATCTCTTCTTTTTTTTTAAGATTTTATTTATTTATTTGACAGAGAAAGAGATCACAAGCAGGCAGGGCAGCAGACAGAGAGAGAGGGGGAAGCAGGCTCCCCACTGAGTAGAGAGCCTGTTGCTGGGTTCAATCCAGGACCCTGAGATCATGTCCTGAGCCGAAGACAGAGGCTCAACCCACTGAGCCACCCAAGCTCCCCCCTCTATGACCTTCTTAATGAACACTACTCTTTCTTTTTTCTTTTTTTTAAAGTTGGTTTTTTTCCTCTTCTTTTTATTTATGATTTTACAGAGTTTAGTTAAACCATTTATCAAGTTTCCCTTCTATCTAAGTACTGTGATTAGAGCTGAGGACATAGAAATAACTACTACATAGTCCTTGTCCTCAAAGGGCTCAGATCAGTTAGAGTATTAAGTGATGCTAGAAAGTATTCATCCGCTTCCAAAAAATCTCAAACTCTATGCCTTAATGAAACACAGCAAGATCTATACTGAACTCATCATTTACTGCCTCTAAATATGGATCATTCATTCATTCATTCATTCAACAAATGTTACTGAGTCTCTACTCTATGCCAAACTGTTCTAAACCCTCAGGATACATTGTTAAACACAACAAACAAAAATCCCTGCCCTGAAAGAGCTTTCATTATACTGGAGAGGAAAAATGATAAATATAATAAATGAGAGGGCAAAAAAAGCACAGGCAAAGGAAGTTGGCAGTGCCAGGGGAGGGCGGAGGGTAAAGATGTGACAGTTGAGTGAAGGCTCTAAGACAGTAAAGGAATAAATTCCTTTCTATGAATCAACATCTAGAACAAATACCAACATAACGTTGTATCTTAAATATATTGGAATTAGGAGGCCATGGGTGGCTCAGTCAGTTAAGTGTATGCCTTCAGCTCAGATCATGACCTCAGGGTCCTGGGATGGAGCCCTGGATCGGGCTCCCTGCTCAGCAGGTAGCCTGCTTCTCCCTCTCCCTCTGCCCCTCTGTTTGTACTCTCTCTCTGTCAAATATATATATATATATTTTTTAATTATATACATACATGTACATATGTATGTATATAATAAATGTATGTATGTATGTATATAAGAATTAAAATTTTAAAATGTAATAAAAGATCTAGGACAAATACAAGAAAAATTGGACAAGTTCAAACACATTGAAAAAAACCCTGTTACGTGACAAATAAAATGAAACAATGAATGCCAAGGTTCTACTTTTACTGATGGTACAACTAGAAATTTGGAACTAACACTCTCACTTGAGAACATCTAGAAAAAGGCAAAATACGTGGATAAAATATTAAAATCATCTGTATGAACACAACAGAGAACTTGACACTAAAGGCCCTGGGCTCTGGGTTGGGACCCTGGTGACATTATAGGTTGAAGCAGAAAACACGTCCCTCCTGGATGTGGGCCTCAAGCTGCAATCTCTGATCTTTGGCTGTCTGCGCCTGTCCAAAGCTCACCTCCCATTTTCAGTCTTTCAGGAACAGATAGTAAAGCTGACAGAAAATTGCTGATACTGGAATTGACAGGCATCTCTCATTAGGGAAAAGCATCACCAAATGATAAAGTCAATTCACTGGGATTCCTTCTTTGGCAGATGTTGGTCCTATAATTATCCACTGCCTTTTTAGTTCTCTTTAGTTCTCTTGCTCATGGTTTCTTGTCTCTCTCTCTGTCTAATTATCTTTGATTGTGCTGCTTCTCTGATTATGATGGAGCTGATAGTTTAAAGTTCTAAGCCTATAATTTTCTTTTGTGTAAGCTCTCCACCACAGCCAGTAAGCACCCCATCCCACACTGTTGTCGTTACTACCATTACCTCCAGTCTGTCAAGTGTGGTGGCCACTGGGTATCAGTAGGTAGTTCATCACAGCCACAAGTGATAATTTAATTAATCATGATGCCACTACATGTCATGGACTACTAGTATCCTATAACCCATTAGCATGGAACTCAGTACTGTTCAAGGCCATGGACATTAAGAAACCAACCCCAGAATCCCATATATGAGGCTCATTTCCTTTCATGAGATCAGTAAGGGTCCAATCAGGGAAACAGAACCATACTGGATATCTCAACAAAGTGAATTTAATAGAGAGCATGTGTTTTTTTAAAGGTGTCAAAGAAATGAAAAGCAGAAAGGGAACACTAAGATAGCACAGATACAATAACCACAGGAATAGATACCAGCCCTAGAACTAGAGGAACAAAGGGAAGGTGGTACCGAAGGAGTCTGGAGGAGGGGCCATGCAGTCAAGATGCAGAACTCTGATGGAAAGGTGCCCCCCAGCTGAGAATCATGAAGAAGCTAATTTAGAAGGTTCCTGCTGCTGCCAGGGTGAAGGACCAATACTGACAGAAAGAGCAAGTGAGGGAAAGAGAAATACCCGTACCTTGCTATCCCGTCTCCTTCTAGCACCCCCTATTAATCAAACCTAACAGGTGGCCAGCTGAAAAAGGAGGAGTTTGCAGAGTCTCAGCCCCAGTATCTCAAAGCTGAGAGAGGAGAGGAGATTTATAGCCAAAAGACAATTGCTTAGCAACTGGCACAATGCTCTCAGTGAAACGTGTTAATGAACTGATCAATGCATGTATGGATGATACAGATCATTAGTGCTACATAAGCTCAGGAGAAGGACAGCAGTGTATGCAAGAAATAAGGCCTTCTGGGAGGATATGTGACATATGACTGAAGAGCATAGACTTTTGAGTTAAGACAGTCCTAGGTTTGTTTGTTTCTACCACTTACTTATGTGACAAGCTACTTAACCTCTTTATGCATCAGGGCACTTATCTCATATATGGAAATAATAATAGGACCCACCTGGTAGGTGAAGGATAAATAACATGTATCATGTGTTTATTAGCACAATGGCTGGAAAAACTTAATTAATGGTAATTATTATTTCTGGGAAGAGATGGGACTTGAATCAGGCTTTTAAAAATATGTAAATTTTAGGTGAAAGCATGAGGACTGCCCAAGTGTGTGCCCACAAGAGAGTCCACCAAAGGGCAAAGCAGAGCGAAGAGAGAGAATTCATTGATCCAAAGGTTTAGAGATGCCAGGGTTCACTGATTTCCATTGAGAATTATCCTGCTCCTTTAATTCTTCTCAGTCGTCCTACATAAAGATATACATATATATATCCAAAAATAAATAAATAAATAAATAATAATAATAAATAAAAATATGTAAATTTTAGAGGTAATAGAGAAAAATGAATACCTCCTGAGTCATGTGGAAGGAGGAGACTTGTTTTTATAGCCCCAGGGATAAAATTAGGACCAGAAGGTAGAATTTTTAAAAAAGCAGATTTTGCTTCAGTCTAAGGAACGGGATACCTTGGCAAACTCAAAGCTTTCACTCACTGTAAAGATTCAAACACCTGATTCCTACACTGGAGTTGAAAGGGATGACCATTACATTCCCTTCTGAGGCTGTGACCAAATGTTTCTATTATCTTAGGACAGAATAAAGAAGATAGAACCAAAAGTAGAAGAGGACAACTAAGACCAATGGCTGTGAGAGCAAAGGGGAAAAAAGGAGAGGTGCAGAACGGAAAGGAGGAGGCTGAGAAGCAAAGAGGGAGGGAAACTGGAAGACGGAATAGAAGCAGCGAGAGAGGAGGAAGGGCAGGAGAAGAGTGGGTATGGAGAGGAGCTAGGGAAAGACAGCATGGGCAGAAACCAGGGAGTGGGCAGAGTAGAAGGGGTCAGCATACAGGCTCTTACCTGAAGTACCGGCTGGGAGCTACATTAAGGTAGAGGAAGTGGATCTTCTTCAGGTATCTCTCTGTCTTCAGAATGTTCATCACCTGGCTACCCAGGAGGGAAGTCTGAGGTGAGAATCTAGTCTTCTTACCAGGAACTTCTGAATCAAGCTGAGGCCTATACAATAAAAAACCAGGAGAAAAGAGACAGAGCAGGAGATCAGGTTGTCCCTGTTAGGCAGTGAAAGAAGGAGCTAGATCAGGTGCCTAGGAGGACATGAGGTGGTACTGCCAAAGCCTGTCTACCAGCTATACCCAAAGGTGTTCACATACTGAGCAAATACAGTCAAACAGCTATATTCACACAGTCTTATGTATGAACGACCCCTCCCTTTTCGATGCATGAATAATCATTCTGGACCTACTGTCATTACTATGAAGTCAGTATTACATAATAAAAGTAATGGGAATACTTTGTTTTCCCAGCTCATCAACTTGTAAGCCCACAGTCCTGGATTTCTCCTCCATGGCAACCTTCCTAAGCTTCTAGAGCTATCTTTGCCTGCATTATGCCTGTTTCCAACTCAGCATGATCTCCTTGCCTGTGACTCTTGCTCTTCCCCCATCACCACCCAACTTCTAGTTTCACAGCCTTTCATTTCCAGCCAGGATCCAATAGTGCATCCTTCAACCCCTTCAAGCCTGCACCCGTGTTCTCAATCTTCTCACCTTTCCAGAACACCAGCGAACAAAATTGATATGAAAATTAATTATCCAAGACACCAAAAACTGATCACCCGGACTAATAATTTTGGCTGGAGTGACCTCAGAACATGAGGCTAACACAAAAAAACCTGAATAATTAAACTTAGACTTAATCTGCCAAGTATACTAACCTCATTAACTTACCCAAACCTAGATCAACATCACAAGTTACCCTAGGGATAACAGTGCAACCCTATTCTAAAGTTTCATATCAAGAATAGGGCTTGTGGGGCGCCTGGGTGGCTCAGTGGGTTAAAGACTCTGCTTTCGGCTCAGGTCATGATCCCAGGGTCCTGGGATCGAGCCCCACATTGAGCTCTCTGCTCCATGGAGAGCCTGCTTCCTCCTTTCTCCCTGCCTTCCTCTCTTGCCTACTTGTAATCTCTGTCTGTCAAATAAATAAATAAAATCTTAAAAAAAAAAAAAGAATAGGGTTTGTGGGCACCTAGGTGACTCAGTTGGTTAAGTTACTGCCTTCGGCTCAGGTCATGATCCTGGAGTCCTGGATCAAGTCCTGCATCGGGCTCCCAGCTCCATAAGGAGTCTGCTTCTCCCTCTGATCTTCTCCCCTCTCATGCTCTCTCTTACTCTCTCTCAAATAAATAAACAAAATCTTAAAAAAAAAAGAATAGAGTTTGTAATTTTGATGTTGGGTCAGAACATCTTAATGGTGTAACAGCTATTAAAGCTTCATTTCCTCAATAATTAAAGTCCTATATGATCTAAATTGGTTCAGAATATTGCAGAACCAGAAATATTAGCTCCTCTATGGATTCTTGGTATCTAATCTCAACTATGGGCTCACTCTGCTCTGATATCTTCACATAAGTTCTCAGGCAGCTCCCTCTTTCAGACTCTTCAGCTGCTATTCCACAGGCCTCCACCTACCCCCATGCCTAACCCTGCCAGATCCCTGTCCCATCCCCTTCTCGGCCTTTTTCTCTGCCCAGAGAAAACTGGGGCTCTTGGCCATGAAGTAACTTCCTCTAGTTCAGCTGCCTTCCCACACGTTTATCTGTACAGACTCCCATCCTAGTCCCATCCTAATCAACCTGAGAGGAAGCAATGTACTTTCTTCCCTGCAGGACTAGTTTCTTCATTTGTGCTATGGACCCTTGACTGCCTCTTTGTGTTGTAATTTCAGTCTCTTCCTTTTCTTACCATTAGCCCATATTTGGTCATTCACTGTACAAATATTAAATGCCCACTTCTCAAGATGTCTCCATCTTCTTAAGAGTCCTATCCAGACACCTATCAAACCAAGACTTCATGAAAGAATAGTAAAATGTGATTTCTACTTTCTTATCTCCTATTTGCTCTTGAATGCACTAAAATCTGGCTTCCTTCTCACAAAACTCCCTTGAAATAAACCACTCTCACCAACCTCCTGAAAGGAGCAATGAGAGCCAGACTGGGGAAACAATCAGCACTCAAGAGGCCAGGATATCCAAACTGGCAGGGCAGGAAGAGACTATGGAAGAATGAAAGTCCCATTTGGCAGTGCTGCCAAATCTAATCTAATCTGGGGCTGGGTCAGCTCACATAGGCAGGAGTGGGAAGGCTCCTCACACACACTGCCTCCTAGGAGCACCCTGAAGGAAGGACCTGTACTTGACATCTGGCACCCAGTTCTGGGGAGGCCCAGAGACAAGGCTCAGAGATTGCGAATGAGTAAGAAAAAGAACTAAGGAAACTTCTAGCATCATCTGAGTTAGAATAGACGCTCTGGAAACTCAAGCTGTTTTCTGAAGCTTTGGCTTCCTTATAGCTGACTTTTGATTTTCGTGGATTTCTGCATTGCCCAATGTGGATGAACACTAAGACCACTCAGTTTATTTGCAGACAAAAAAGAAGAGAGAAGCAGCTTCGACCAGCATTGCTTGGGGTCTGGCTAATGCCTATAATCAATAGGGATCTGGCTCTAGACATCCAAGTGACCCTAGAGGCACCTGTAAACTGGCTTCTTTCTCTCCTCTGCTCAAAGCCCCAATCTGGGCCCCTCACTTACTTAGTCTCTTTTCTTCCAACAGGCTCCTCCGCTGCATCGTCAGTGCCCCTGCTTTCATATTGTACAGGGATGTCTGTTGCCAGTGCCAAGGGCAGGAGGCTAAGGCCATCTAGCCACCAGGCCTCTTTCAGGGCCACCTGAGCACCAACAATGCCCAGGCTGTGCTGCAGCTCAGGAAGTGTCAGTGGTCGCAGCCATGTAGCCAACTCCTCTCCTACCTGCTGCCCACCCCGCCGGGCCTGCACAAAAGGGCAGGCTGGGCGTGGCGGCCCATGGTGGAACTTCTGCTTCTGGGGACAGCACTCGACATGGGAGGCACCCTCTAACAAAGAGGTATCTGGGGGAAAGGCCAGCTCTATGGCATCTAGCAGGTCCAGCTGGAACTGGGATTGGACCCAGGGGGCCCAGTTGGACAGCTGCTCCAGAAAGGGCAGTAAATCAAGGCGACCAACGAATAGTGCACGATATGGGGGCAGCAGACGCAGCACAGCATGCAGGTAGTGCCAAGCTGCAGGGCTGCCATCCTGCAGCACAGCTGAGAACAGAGCTTGGAGCTCCGCCACCAAGAGCTCCAGCGCTGGGGGGTGCTGTGACTGGGTCACTGCCTTCAGGAACTGCCTCTGTTTCCTGTGATGGTCCCGGGGCTGCTCTTCTGACTCTGGAACACAGACGGAGTGCTGGGATTCAAGGTCCTCAGATGATGAGTCTTCAGGAGACGGACCTGCCTTCTGCTCTGAGACCAAGAGGAGCTGGGCATTCAACTGCTCTCGGACTGACCTTGCCCACTGATCAGGCTCTGATTGCCAGTTCCAGGCTCCTGGCTGCTGGATCTCACCTGCTTGGCCCAGGCCAGGAGAGGAGCAAGAGAAAGGGCTTAGGCTCTGGGCCACAGATGGTCAGAGTCTAAGGGGGCTGGGGGAAGGGGGAAGAGAGGGAGTGAGGACAGGGAAATGGATGGAGCTGCAGGCAGAGCCAGAAGAGCAGAAGACAACTCTCCCTACAGCTTCCCCAAAGCCTCTGGTAAGAAACAGGCCCAAGACATAGGCAGGGGCCCTCTTTGCACAAGAGTTCCTTCCCAGCACCCAGGATACAGTCCCCCTCACCTGGCCCAAGGGGTACAGGAAGCAATGGAAGGGAAGAGAAACTGATGTGCTGGTGAGGTTCCATTCCAATTGCCTGTTGGAGAAATTGGTGAACCGGGACTTGGGTCCCATGCACAGGCTCACGCTACTCACAGCTGCCCACACAGAGAGACTGGCACACATAGGAGTGATCACTTGCAGAGACAAGCTGACACACACCTGTAGAGGGCTCACTCAGAGAACCTTAGTAAGAGCAAGGAACTGCCCCTGGAAGTGGAATCTGGCAATGGCCTAAAGGGGAGAGACAGGTCGTCACTCAGAGGCAGCAAAGCCCCAGTCCTATCTGCCCATGGGCTGTGGGGGCTGTTGAGGTCAGAAAGCACAGAGAACTACTTGGTCAGGATAAGGTTGGGGGTAGTATGGAGAGGGAAAAGTGGCAAAGGACCAAGCTGGGAGGAGGAGGAGGAGGAGGAGGAGGAGGAGGAGGAAGAGTGGGAGGAATGGGAAGAAGAAAAAGAGGAGGGAGAAAGGGAAGGGGAGGAAGAGGGGGTAGTGGGGGACGTACAGAGAAGGCCCATGGGAGTGTGAGAAGAGGGGACCTTTCTGGAGGCAGTGTCGAGGATGGTCTGAGGGCATAGGAAAGTGGTTTGCAAGCTGTAGACTCACCCGCAGCTCATCCCTTTCCAGCTGTTAGAACGGTTACACGGTCCCAAGAGGCCCGAGCCACCCCCCCACCCCAGAACACCCGTGGAACAGCAAGGAGCCGGAAAGGGGAGGAGTCAGCATCCGCGTAGCGCCAGGGTGGCACAAGACGGGGCGAGGGGCTAGGAAGAAGGCAGGGAAAGGCTTCCTTCAGCCTGGGTCTAACCTGCTGGCTGCCCACATAACTTGGGGATAGCCGATCAGTCTGGCTGGGTATGAAAATGAATGATACGGTTGATTTGGGGAAGTAGCAACCCTGAGGGCATCGTGGGAAGGTGTAATCCATGTGCCTATCTATCTATTCACTGAGCGTCTAAGCTAGCGCCAGGCACCAAGAAGCTGTGTCGTTGGGACCCTACCCGACCACCATCCACATATCCACCAACCTCACCTCACCGACCCCCCCCCCAAGAAAACCCATTATAAGACAAAACCTTTGGTCATAGGAAGCCCAAAATCGAGGGTGGGAAGGTCTGAATGATGAAAGAAAGAGAAAAAAAGAAGGAAGGAAGAACGAAAGGAAAAGAATGAAATTCAGTGTATGATAGAGCCCCACCTCTGCTTTGCAATCCAGATTTGTACATCCATCTGCTGTTATTGGCTCTACTTGGAAATCTGATAAATATCTTAAACCTAAAATCTTAAAATGTCCAAACCAGCCTCCTAACTATCACCTCTCTCCCCAGGGCAAAAGAAATCTGCTTTCACTGCCTTCCCCGAAATGATAAGCCCATTTTTTTTTTTCCCCAGTTGCTTGGGTCAAAGCCTTAGTCACCTTTGATTTTCTCTCTCCCTCCCTCCCTTCTCATTTCACTCTACATCCCTTGTTGAATCCTCTAGCAAATTCTATTGGCTATAGCTTCAAAATCTATCCAGAATTCAACTATTTCTCACCACCTTAAGTGCTACAACCTTAGCCTATGTCACTATCTCTTCTCACTTGGATTATTCCATAGCCTTCTTAGCTGGACTCCCTCCTTCCACTCTTACCCCTACTATCTGGGTTTTTTGTTTTGTTTTGTTTTGGTTTGGTTTGTTTTTTTCCAGAGCAGCCAGTGACTCTTTTCAAATACAGGCAGCTCTTGTCACTCCTCTAATGCCTTGCCATTGCATTCCCTGAGGTGAAAGCCAAAGCCCTCCATGGTCTCCACATTGCTGTGATGAGCTGCTGGTTACCTTTGGGACCTTCTCTTCTACTCTCTCATTATTCGTGCCACTGAAGTTGTGCGTGGATCACACCAAGCATACTCCCACCCCAGAGCCTATGTACATCTCCACTGTGTACCAATTAGGACATGTACAAGTCTTCTGTGCCTGTGTAACAAATTACCATAAACTAAGCAGCTTAAAGACAAACACCCATTTAGTAGTATGTCACAGTTCTGTAGGTCGATCTCCAGCATGGCTTGGTTGGGTTCTCTGCTCAGGGTATCATAAACCTGAAATCAAGATGTTGGCTGAGCTGATAAAGGCAAGGGAAGCAAGGGCAAAAATGAACTATTGGGACTTCATCAAGATCAAAAGCTTTTGCACAGCAAAGGAAACAGTCAACAAAACCAAAAGACAACTGACAGAATGGGAGAAGATATTTGCAAATGACATATCAAATAAAGGGCTAGTATCCAAAATCTATAAAGAAGTTATCAAATTCAACACCCAAAGAACAAATAATCCAATCAAGAAATGGGCAGAGGACATGAACAGACATTTCTGCAAAGAAGACATCCAGATGGCCAACAGGCACATGAAAAATTGCTCCACAACACTTGACATCAGGGAAATACAAATCAAAACCACAATGAGATACCACCTTACACCAGTCAGAATGGCTAAAATTAACAAGTCAGGAAATGACAGATGCTGATGAGGATGCAGAGAGAGGGGAACCCTCCTACACTCTTGGTGGGAATGCAAGCTGGGGCAAACATTCTGGAAAACAGCAGGGAGGTTCCTCAAAAAGTTGAAAATTTAGAGCTACCCTATGACCCAGCAATTGCACTACTGGGTATTTACCCTAAAGATACAAATGTAGTGATCTGAAGGGGCACGTGCACCCAAATGTTTATAGCAGCAATGTCCACAATAGCCAAACTATGGAAAGAACCTAGATGTCCATCAACAGATGAATGGATAAAGAGGAGTGGTATGTATATACAATGGAATACTATGCGGCCATCAAAACGAATGAAATCTTGCCATTTGCAACTACATGGATGGAACTAGACGGTATTATGCTTAGCAAAATAAGTCAATTGGAGAAAGACAACTATCATATAATCTCGCTGATATGAGGAAATGGAGATGCAACGTGGGGGGTTTGGTGGGGGTAGGAAAAGAATAAATGAAACAAGATGGGATCGGGAGGGAGACAAACCATAAGAGATTCTTAATCTCACAAAACAAACTGAGGGTTGCTGGGTGGGGGGTGGGGGTAAGGGAGAGGGTGATGGTGTTATGGACACTGGGGAGCAGCACCATATGTGCTATGGTGAGTGCTGTGAAGTGTGTAAACCTGGAGATTCACAGACCTGTACTCCTGGGG
>PISX010017172.1:8186-36714 GCA_004024625.1 Mellivora capensis | reverse complement strand
TTATTTTTTTTTAAGTAAGATGCGCTAAATATCGTATTTAGTGATATAGTACAAATCATGACCCTACAGACTGAAGGGTCAAATTGAGATTATTCTTTTTATGTGGACATAATACAAAACCTAATCAAAAACTGTTGTTTCATGCTGAAGTATAATGGCTATTAAGAAGAAAATTTTTGTTGTAATATTTGACTTGCAGAATAAAATCTCATCATTTATGCAATATAAGAATCTAGTTTGGCCTCAACATTTTAAAGTTGTAAAGTAAGTATCCAGTTTAGTTATTTGTATATGTATATACATGCACATACACACACATATAAGAATGAAAATTATTCAAAAAGAGGTGAAAATAAGAAAAAAATAAATACAAGTCTAAAAAATAAAAATAACAAGAATGCTACTTAGTGTTTTCCCTAAAAGTTGAAGCTTTGCAGCCCTCTATGATCAGTAAACTTGATAGGAGTAAGTTGTTTTTGATGGTCTTCTGAGGGTAGGGCCTGTTGCACTGATTCTCAAAGGTACTTCAGCCAGTGCAAATGCACCTCTCCTAAGCAGAGTCAGGCCTCCATGTAATCAACCCTAGATTCCAGGATGTGGTTCTGTTTTACTCCCTGAAGGCTTGCAGTATGAATAGGTTGGTTGGGTCAATATGCCTGCACCCTACTCTCTACCAGGGGCTGAAAATTTGCACCCCAACTCTTCAGTGAGCCCTTACAGAAAAGCGATCCATCAGTCTAATCTCATTGGTTTCTGTCAGAGCTGTGTTCACACTGCCAGTGACAAAGCATTTTTTTCTCCGGTGTGCAACAGGGTTCCAAATCCAAATTCTATAGATTTCTGTGGCAGAGTCACGCTGTACCTCCCGAGTGTTGGAGGTCTTCCCTTGCTTCTTTTTTGCTGGATTCCTCCCATGAATACTATCACCCAGCTGTGCTGGGATTCGAAGCATAGGGTTACAAAGAGCAGAAAGCCACCACCTAGCCTCGTGGTGTTCAGCCAGATCTTCCCAACTGATATCTGAGGACTGAAGAATTCAGGCCCCCACTCTTCTGCATGTGACCCCTGGGATCTTGAGATTATACTGACATGCCTGGGATTCTGCCCCACTTTATCACTCGAACACCTTTAAGTCAGGGATGTTCCCCATGGGCTTATAGCGTCAGACATGCATGACAACCCAGGGAGTGAGAAGGCCCATGGTGGAGGGACTCTGGATTCCTAAAAGTCCACAAGAAGTAGCTCAGTCTCTAATATGAAGATCCACCTGAAGAAAACTATGGTAACATGCTACGATAATTTGGGGAGTTATTTGGTAATTCAGCATAACGTAATATACCTACAACATGTATAAATAAACAACGAAACTTCAATAGTTATGACACTAGAACCTAGAAAAAAATGACAAGAGAAGGATATGGCTTCCTCAGTCAGTAGGGCATATGGTACTTGACCTTGGGGTCATGAGTTTGAGCCCTACATGGAACATAGAGATGATGTAGGAAAGAAAAGAAAACAACAGGACTTACACATGACCAAAGCCAACTGGGCATGGACAATAGTGGTGGGCTGGATCCTCTCACCTGTTCATGCAGCCACTTGGCCCTGACCACTCAGGAGGTGCCAATGCTTATCAGGTAACCAGTTTCTCCCTCTAGGATCTCGGGGTCTAGACGGGCAGATGGACAAATATGAACCGAGAAGGTGAATGAACAGATCATTTTCTCCATAAGAAAAGAGCAAGGGACTACAACTGGGTCCTAAATTCCACCAGGTGATGGTTCTGACAAGACCCTGCTGTGATGACATTGACAATTCCTGTGGCAGGAAAAGGAGACAGTCCTGCACAAATATGAGTATATTTAGCCCGGCATAGGGAACCACGGTGCAGAGGATTGGAACCAAAATATGATGTTCCCAGAATGAGGGTTAGAAAGAAGCCCAGGGTGATTGGAGGAAGCTGAAGAGGGGAGCAGAGAAAAAGAGGAGGAAGGCCACATCTTGGGGCAGGTGGACGGTATCAGTACAATGCTCCTAGTGCTGTATGACCACATTACACCACCCTCAGCTACTTAACCAACAAACAATGTCTCACAGTCTCAGAGGAGACTTTAAGTAGAGCAATCCAGCAGTGTTCAGCTAGGAGCCACTGCCAGAGCCCCTCAGTACTTTGGGGTTGTTGACAACAACAAGGCAGGACCTGCTTCACTGAGAACTTGAGCACGCTTGGGGGTGTTGGCAGGATTCAGTGCATCTCAAAAAGTCCTACTTCCTCTGTCTATTGTTGGCCCTCATGGCTAGGTCATGTGCACATGTCTGATCCATGTTTCAACATAGGGGTTTGTACTTCAGTGTGAGGATCTAAGAGAGAACACAGGTCACAGGCAGCATGGAGATGTGAAATGAGATTTTCTAACTAAATCTCAGATGGGGCTTTTAGGTCATTTTGTCATGTTCTGTGAAATGGAAGGAATCACTAAATCCATACCACACTCCAGGGCACAAGGTTAAACAGTAATGTGTAAATAGGATATGGGATTTCAGAGAACCATCGAGAGGAGAAGGTGAAGACCCATGCAAGGTTAGTGCCTTGCCCAGAATCACAGACTGGTAGTAAGGCTGAACCAGGCATGAACTCAGCTCTCTGTGAATGTCCTTAAAGTTGGGGCCCTGGATGCACCTAGCCATTCACTGGAGGGCTCTGGAAAAAGTTGTGTTGAAGATAGGGACTACAGACAGGGAGAAGGTTTCAGGGTGAGGCTGAGCATTGATATCATAGATAGGAGGCATTCCAGCAAGATCTCGTATGAGGAGGAGCCCAGGTCATGGCAACCCACTGAATGGACCCCTATCCACATGACACCCATTAGAAAGTAGGTAATAACTCTCAGCACAGGATATGCAATCTATAGTAGTAAGGTTGGATTCTGACTATCAAGGACCAAGTCTTCAATCATTTTTTTAGGGTTCCCTTTGAAAATTAGAAAACCACAGGTCTTGGGAAACTAAGGCCCACCCCTCTGTAGATGGGACTGACCTTCTGGGACTCCAGAATGTGAGCACTGATGAACAGATGTGTGCCCACAGGAGCCACTGTGCATGCAACTCCTCTCTCTCTCTCTCTCTCTCTCTCTCTCTCTCTCTCACACACACACACACACACACACACATCGGACTATAGGGTGGTATTTGCCAAGTAGCAGACTCAGAGAAAGTGAGAAGGGGAGGAAAACGTGCTTGGAGTTATCTCCTATAAGTGACACCACCCATACAAGTGTATACAAAACACAAAAATTACAAAGAGGGCAAGGAACCCTGTCCCTGGGGTTCCAGCAAGCATGAGCTGCTGCTTGGTGGCTGAGTCTGGTTATTCCACTGAGACAAGTGCTGGCTCAAGCCCCTCAGGAACCAAAAAGAAGCATGGGAAGAACCCTGCTGGACCTTTGGGTCAGGTGAATGGGCTGATAATTCTTCCATCTCAGGAGAGTGAATTAGAGCCCTGACTACCACGTGCACTGGCCCCAACAGGGGAGTTGGCACCACTGCTCTTGCTGAGGGTCGAGCTCTAGCACCAGGGATGGGAAGGGCCAGCTTTTTGTCTGAAGATACAGTTGGTGCCACAGTGGGAGCTGGGTGAGTTCCTGAGGTGGTTCAGGATCTTTCTCTTGGCCTAGTGCTGTAGGTCCTTGAAGAGTAAGTGTCGTCAGCATGATCCACTTCCCATGTCCCTTTGAAATAAAGGAAACTTTCCCAGCACTCAATGTCTTCTGTGTCCAAGAACTAATACCTGGGAGGTCTCCCTGACAAAAGACCATGGGGGCAGTGATCTGAGACTACTCACTCCTCTCAGCTCAAGCGTACTCTAGGCTTGGTCAGTGTGGCCCTCTCAGCCCCTCCACAGGCCCACATCAGTCAACCCAGCCCTTCTCACTCCTGGACTCTGTCTTCGTGGGCTCAAGTTGTTGCAGGTGTGAGAGCAGAAGTTGTGCATGGTGCTTCAAATCTGTGCCTGGCATACTGAGCCCCAGGTATGCCAACAGCATATTCAGGCTGGGAAATTCCGGGGCCTGGACAAAATCCTAGGGCTATTTTTCTAGCCATGTGTGCAAGGCCCTCGGAGATGGAGGAGATGGCCCTCGGAAGAGACTGTTAGGCACCCACCCCTCCCGTCAGCTAGCCCAGAGAGCATAGGTCTTAGCCTAAACATAGATCTAGAAACAAAGGACAAGATTCACATTCTGCATCCTAATGAAGAAAGAAGATGGAAACTCACCACATTACAAAAGAAATTTACCCTAAGTAAAGCACAAAAAAGAAATGGACAATAGGAAGGAAAAGATTTAGGAAAGGGGAAAACAATTGACAGATGTTCTAAAAAGGGCACCCTCCCAAACCAATATCTCAGGGAACCCCAATGGGAACCTGGATCCCTGGGCTTCCAGCTCCTGTCAGAGACCAGTCCTAGTTTTTGTCCACTTGTCATCTGGCAGTCCTGCCTGAGACAGGTCTCATCAAAGACGACAGGGTGCAAAAAGGTTCTTTGAGTATGAGTCCTGATCAATCCTGTGAGAATTTCTTTCCTTCCTGGGGAAGTGGACACACTCCTCAGTCTTTATCCTTGTCCACTTGCCACATAATTCAACTGCATGTTCCCAGGGAGGGGTGCTGTCTGGCCTCTAAATTACCCTCGCTGCACATGTCACTGTGCTATGAAGATCCAACCAAGGGTGGAACTAAGGGACTCTGTCTCTAGCTAAGCCTTTAGAGGACTGTCCCAGTACCTCAAATGTTACCTCCTCTGTCCTTGTGCTGTCTCTTTTACTAGTTTCCATGGGTGGGTCTCCTTCCACTGACACTATTCTCCCACAGGGTGGGGAATATATGGGCCCTGAGCTCTCACTGGGTCTTCTGAGCACACAATGTCCAGGTTCCAACAGATTGCTAAGTGTGATGGTTCCTACAGCCTCTGTTCTGCATCCCTGGATTGGTGTAGAGTCAGGGCTGGGAGAGGACTGGGTGGTGAATGGCTCCGTTAGGGGCTAAATCTTTCCTCCATCCCCCTCTGCTCTCCAAAGTTGCCCACATCCACAATTCGGCTGGGCCCCTTCCTTCCTCCAGAAGCAACTCTCAGACCTTCACCCTTAAGGAGGAATCACAGATGTGTGCGATGAGGGTCCAACTGTTTCTCCAATTCACAGTTCTCTGGCTTCCCTGGTGGTGAGAGGAGGCCCTCATATATCAGCCAAAGCTCACTCACATATTCCACTGCTCCTGGGCTCTGCCGAGCTCATCATATCTGGAGAAAATATACCCATATCTAGTGGAAGCTAGGAGTCGTCACATAAAATGTCCTGTGGATGCTACCTCTCATCGTGTCCAGTGTCACTGTTTGACCCCTAACTAGTCTGGAGCCCTGGGGTGCTGTCTGTTCTGTACATGGTTCACAGTCAGCTCCTAGAGAATCGGCTGTAATGAGGGGGACTTCCTGAATGCTTCCTGAATGAAAGGGCCCAACCTAGCCCATTACAGATATCTGAGTGGGCCTGGAGCCCCTGCTCACCCCCAGGGATCCCTGCTCTTGTTTCGCCCAGGCACAGTCCTCAGATAGAATCTCATATCTCCTTTAAAAAAAATAAATTGCTTTTCAGTGTTCCAGAACTCATTGTATATACATCACACCCATCTTCCATGCAATAGATGCCCTCCATAATACCCACCTCCAGGCTCACAAAACGTCTGAACTGCACCCCTCCAAAACCCTCAGATTTATTTTCAGAGTCCACAGTCTCTCATGGTTCATCTCCCCCTCCAATTTCCCCCATCTCCCTTCTCATCTCCATCTCCCCTAGTCCTCCGTGTTATTTGTTATGCTTCACAAATAAGTGAAACCATATGATAATTGACTCTCTCTGCTTGACTTATTTCACTCAGCATAATCTCTTCCAGTCCCGCCCATGTTGGTTGAGTATTCATCCTTCTGATGGAGGCATAATACTCCATAGTGTATATGGACCACATCTTCCTTATCCATTCATCCATTGAAGGGCATCTTGGCTCTTTCCACAGTTTGGCGACTGTAGCCATTGCTGCTATGAACATTAGGGTATAGATGGCCCTTCTTTTCACGACATCTGTATCTATGGGGTAAATACCCAGTAGTGCAATTGCAGGGTCATAGGGAAGCTCCATATGACATTGTTTTAAATTTGACTCATCCCTGAAAATTTTTTGGAACAGTGTCAAGTTGTAAAATTAAAATAAATATTTATCTATATCTATATTAATATAGATATATGAATAATTTATTTGTTTGGCAGAGAGAGAAAACCATAGAGGTAATACAAGCAGGAATGGGAGAGGGAAAAGCAGGCTTCCCACTGAGCAGGGAGCCCGATGTGGGGCTTGATCCCAGGACCCTGGGATCATGACCTGAGCTAAAGGCAGACACTTAATGACTAAGCCACTCAGGTGTCCCTAAAAAATATTTTAAACTTATATTATTCAGGTATGTTTTATGAAGTGAGTGAACTCCCTATGCTCTCAAAGAGGATATTTAAGACTTTATTTTGACGAACATCTGAGAACCAATTAGAATCACTCTTGGTACTCAGTGTTTTGTCTCCTAGATCTTTGGGGTTAAAGGACAATATAGATAAAAAGCTACAATGGAAAGTCTTCTCATAAATATTCTCCTACTGTCCTTGTAAATACACCCCTATTCTGCTGAATGAGATCTGAAGTAATTTTCAGAAGAGTAGAAATCTAGGAAGTTTATTTTTATAAAGGTAATAAATGAGGTAATTTTTATCATAGGAGAATGTAAGTCATGGATGTTTTGCTTCACATCTCATAAAGATATAAAATAGCATCATTATTACATTTTAAATAAAATGTATTTTTTCACTCTTCATATTTTATTGATTCCTATAAGTAACTAAATGATTATTTTTTAAATTAAATTTAATTTTTTCTGAGTTCCAAGATTAATTATTTATACACCATACCCAGTACTCCATGCAATACACACCCTCCTTAATATCCACCACCAGGCTCACCTATCTCCCCATCCCCTCCCCTCCAAAACCCTCAGTTTGTTTGTCAGAGCCACAGTCTCTCACGCTTCATCTTCTCTTACAATTTCCCCCAATTCACTTTTCCTTCCCTTCTGCTAATATCCTCCATGTAATTTCCTATGAACCACAAGTAAGTGAAACCATATAATAATTGTCTTTCTTTGCTTGATGTATTTCCCTCAGCATAATCTCCTCCAATCCTCCATGTTGATACAAAAGTTAGGTATTCATCCTTTCTGATAGCTTCATAATATTCCATGTATATATGGACCACATCATCTTTATCCATCGTCTGTTGAAGGGCTTCTTGGCACTTTCCACAATTTGGTGACTGTGGCCCTTGCTGCTGTGAACATTGGTGTACAGATGGTCCTTCTGTTGACTACATCTGTATCTTTGGGGTAAATACCCAGTAGTGAAATTGCAGGGTCATAGGGAAGCTTTGTTTTTAACTTCTTAAAACATCTCCACCCAGTTTTCCAAAGTGGCTGCACCAACTTGCAATCCCACCAACAGTGTAAAAGGATTCCCCTTTCTCCATATCCTCTCCAAAACTTTTTGTTTCCTGTTCTGTTAATTTTGGCTAATCTAGCTGGTGTAATGTGGCATCTCAATATGGTTTTGATTCGAATCTACCTGATGGTAATGATGATGAACATTTTTTCATGTGTCTGTTAGCCTTTTTGTATGTCTTCCATGGTGAAGTGTCTGTTCATGTCTTCTGCCCATTTTTTGACGAGATTATCTGTTTGTTTGTTTGTTTGTTTGTTTGTTTGTTTGTTTGTTTTTTTGGTGTTGAGTTTGAGGAGTTATTTATAGATCTTGGACAGAAGTCCCTCAACTATAGTGTCATTTCTGAGTGACTTCTCCCATTCAGTGAGCTGGCTTGATTAGTTGACTGTTTCCTTTGCTGTGCAGAAGTTTTTGATCTTTATAAAATCCCAAAAATTCACTTTTTACTTTTTTTTTTTTTTTGGCCTTGGAGACATAGCCTAAAAGAAGTTTCTGTGGGCGAGGTTGAAGAAGTTACTGCTTATGTTCTCCTCTAGGATTCTGATGGATTCCTGCCTCAAGTTGAGTTCTTTTATCCATTTCAAGTTTAGCTTTGTGTATGGTGTGAGAGGATGGTCAAGCTTCATTCTTCTATATATAGCTGTCCAATTTTCCCAGCACCACTTATTGAAGAGACTGTCTTTTTATCCACTGAATATTTTTTCCTGTTTTGTCAAATATTATTTGACCAAAGAGGTCTGGGTCCATATCTGGTCTCTTTCCACTCTTCAACTTGTCTATGTGTCTGTTTTTGGGCCAGGAACATGCTGTCTTGGTGATCACAGCTTTCTGGTAAAGCTTGAAATCAGGCAACATGATGCCCCCAGTTTTGTTTTTCTTTTTGAAAAATTCCTTAGCAGTTTGGGGTCTTTTCTTGTTCTTTACAAATTTTAGGATTGTGTGTTCTAGAACTTTGAAAAATGCTAGTGGAATTTTGACTGGGATGTAATTGAAGTATAGATTGCTCTGTGCAGTACAGATATTTTAACAATGTTTTTTCTTCCAATCCATGAGCGTGGAATGCTTTTTCCATTTTTTGTGTGTGTCTTTTTCAATTTCTTTCACGAGTGTTCTTTAGTTCCTTAAGTATAGATCCGTTACCTCTTTGGTTAGGTTTATTCCAAGATATTTTGTGGTTCTTGGTGCTATAGTAAATGGAATCAATTCTCTAATTTCCCTTTCTATATTTTCATGGTTTCAGGGCATTGATTTTGTATCCTGCCACATTACTGAATTGTTATATGAGTTCTAGTAGTTTGGGGGTGGAGTCATTTGGGTCTTCCATATAAAGTATCATGTCGTCTGTGAAGAGAGAGAGTTTGACTTCTTCTTTCCAAAATTGAATACATCTTATTTCTTTGTGTTGTCTGATTGTTGTTTCTCGGACTCCTAGTACTATGTTGAAGAACTGTGCCAAGACTGGGCATCATTCTCGTGTTCCTGATCTCAAAGGGAAGGCTTTTCTCAATTAAGAATCATATTCACTGTGGGTTTTTCATAGATCGATTTTATGAAGTTGAGGAATGTTCCTTCTATCCCTTTAAATAGGAACGGATGCTGTATTTTTTTTTAGATTTTATTTATTTTTTTTTGACAGAGATCACAAGTAGGCAGAGAGGCAGGCAGAGAGAGGAAGGGAAGCAGGCTCCCTGCTGAGCAGAGAGCTGGATGTGTGGCTCGATCCCAGGACCCTGGGATTATGACCTGAGCCAAAGACAGAGGCTTTAACCCACTGAGCCATCCAGGTGCCTCCAGATGCTGTATTTTTATAAATACTTTTCCTGCATCAATTGAGAGTACCATGTGGTTCTCTCTTCTCTTAATTATTTGTTCTATCACATTGACTGATTTGTGGCTATTGAACCAACCTTGCCTCCCAGAGATCAATCCTTCCTGGTCATGGAGGATAATCTTTTTAATTTACTGTTGGATCTTATTAACTAGGATCGTGTTGAGGTCTTGTTGTCCATATTCATCATGGATATTGGTCTGAAATTATTCTTTTTGATGGGATCTTTCCCTGTTTGAAGACCAAGGTAATGCTGGATTCATAGAAAGAAACTAGACGTTTTCATTTTCTTTCTACTTATCTCTTTTTCTATTTATTTTCCTTCAGTTTTTGGTTTATCTAAAGAACCCCTTAATTATTGGCAAGGAGTCATAACTGTGAAAGCTCCTACAAATGGTAGTATGGCAAATTTTCAACTCATGATGACTGTACTTCTCCAAAAGACAGTCCTACAGGTAATGCACAGAGTTCAAGGCAATGATTGTTACTAAAGTGCATCCATTTGGACCCTGTGCCTTCTCTTGAGGGAAGCCTTGTGCTGCTTGGGCCTCAAGAGTTTATTGTACACTAAGTGGTACCTCAATAAACCTGGGGAGATATGTCATCACCACTGAAAAACATGTTCACAGGGTTGTTAGTGAACAAAAACCATACTTCAGAATCTCTGTTGCTGAGTCAGTAATAACTTCATCTAACAATAAGCCTCACCTCTGAGCAAGCTTTAGATTTCTCTCATGGTATTTTATGATGCAAAAGGAAGTAAAAGCCACCATCATGGTCTTTGTGTGCTACGTGAGGGAACAGAGACTTGAAGCCTACATAGGCACATGGACAGCATATGAGAAACGTGGCACAGAAGTTTTGGTGCCTTGCTTTCAATGCTCCTGCACTTTTTCTCATATCCACTTCCTGGAAGGTACTGTAAATTTCTACTCTGAGTTTGGCATCAACTGTGGCCTTAGTCCTTGCACTGGAATCTCCTTTGGGGGCCACATGTCAGGTGCAAGACATCAGGCCCAGTCCTTGCTCACCATTTATGTACTTTTAGCATCCAATGGGTATTCTCTACACTGATTCTTCACTGTTTCTCCTTCCCTCATTCCCAAACTCTTTTGATTACAGACAGTTTCAGAGTTAATCCTCCCACATTCTTCAAAGTCCGGAGTAATGGAGCAGTGTTCCTTGCTGTGGCAGTCAGGCTCTGGGGCAGTCACATCACACACCCACGTATGGGGGAAGGAGTTGAGGAAAATTCACTACAAATTTCCCGTATTGGGATTTAACATTTCACCTCAGATAATGCTGAAAAAAGTAGAAATGCAGTTACCTTGAGGATAATCTATATTCTTCACCTGGGACAGCCATGGTTTCTGTGTGATTACCAGAAGACACTATCCAAAAAACAAACAAACAAACAAACAAACAAACCAAAAACAAAGAAAGAAAGTAAAAAAAAAAAAAAGAGAGAGAGAGAGAAAATAAGGAAACAAAAGATATTCTTCAGGAATTGTGCAATAAGATGGGAACCTGGCTTTCTTCCAAAGCAATATAAAGAATAGGCTTTGTGTTGGAAATTGGAGGCAGAAAAGCTAAGCGATGGGAGAGGAAAAGCACCACTTAGGGTTCTGTTCAAAGTGAAAATTTAAAATAGACTCCTGCTTTGTTATGTGGACCTTTTGAAGGAAACAAACTTAAGTCATCATTTTGGATAAATATAAATATAAAATGAGACAAATTATGGATTTAAGTTTCCTTTTTGATCATGTATATATATGAAATATGTTGCATTTGAATGGATTTTGTTTGCCCTGTCAGTGTCAATGTTTCCCTCCACAAAACAAAATCTGAGACAGCTGAACTGATATTTGTCACTTATTAACTCCAGAAACTAAACTCCAGATTATTGTTCCCAAGCCATCAATAGGGAGGCTCTAAGGATCAAGAAAGTTACTTGGTGGATTCCATGGATGAATGCAGCTCTCAGAGCCGAGGGTTGGGCCTCAGGAAGACAAAGATTCCTCATGGCATAAGGAAGACACTAGGCACATCAGACCAAGGGATAGATGAAGGGTCTAAGGTTTCAAGATCAGAAGACTCAGTAGAGTATCCTTACTTCCAGATACTGCTTAGCTGGGAAAGAACTATCTGCACGAGAAGCAGAAGACGTAAAGCCAGGAAGATTTTGGTGATCATGTGCATCTGACTTAACCTGTTCTCACCTGCTGCTGAGAGTCTCAACTGTTTGAGGGATAAGAGCGGAAGGAATTTGCACAGAACACCTGATGGCTTGTTGTATACAGTGGGACTGCAATGGCTGGGAGATGCTCCCTGATGGGCAAGTATTCAGATTGGGGCCTGTGTTTCTGCGAGCATTCTGCTAAGTAGTTAGTAGGTTCCTGTGACCCAGGCATTTTTGTAGGGGGCAGCTCAGGACATAGCTTTGGGCCCAGTGCTGACGTAGCAAGCTCTGGGTCAGCCAAACCAAAAAATATGTCAATTTCTTAGGTGGTGGTGTGCTGAGTCTGGACAGATTGGGGAAGAGAGTCGTGGGTAAAAGGGGAATAGACTGAGAGCTAACATTTCAGAATTTGAATAGAGCTCTGGAGGGCAATTGACCTGAGACTTTAAACCTTAGATTGGTGGCCAGGACACTTCACAGTCTACTTCAAAGAAGCAGAGACCCTCAGTGCTGGAATGAAACAGCGGGTACATCAAATGATATACCTTCATTTTATTTATTTATTTATTTATTTATTTATTTATTTATTTATTTATATTGTATTTATTTATTTGACAGACAGGACACAAAGAGAGAAAGAGCACAAGCAGTGGAATTGGGAGAGGAAGAAGCAGACTCTCCACTGAGCAGCTAGTTCAATGTGGGGCTCAATCCCAGGACCCTGGGATCATGAACTGAGCCAAAGGCAGATGCTTAACGACTGAGCCAGCCAGGCATCCCTACACACCTTCACTGTAGAAGAGAAGACTTGGCTTCATTCTAATACATAAGAGGAGAATTGTTGGATGATATGATTGTTCTATATCGATTTTTTAAGTACATTATACCCCCAATGTGGGCTTGACTTCATGACCCCAAGATCAAGATTCATTCACTCTGCTGATTGCATCAGCCAAGTGCCCCTATGTTGTATTTTTTGAGAAAACTTGACACTGTTTTCCATAGTGGCTGCACCCAGTACTACCAACAGAGCCCGTTTACAGTCCCATCAATACAGCAGTTTCCTTTCCTCCACATTTTGACCAAAATTCTTGTTTGGTCTTCTGAATACTAGTCATTCAGACAGGTGTCAGGTGACAGGTGATATCATTTTGGGCTTGATTTGCATTTCCCTGATGATAAGTGGTGGTGAACATCACTTCATCTATTTGTTGGCCCTCTGTGTGTTTTCTTTGAAAAAATACCTAGTCTGAACTCTGCTGATCTTATAACTGTTATCTGTTTTTGTCTTATTGAGTTGTGTGAGTTATTCTATATTTTGGTGATGAGACATTTATCAGTTAGGTAGTTTTCAAATATTTTCCCCTTTTCAGTAGGTTCTCTTTTCAATATGTTGATGACTGGAGATTTCCTTTGCTGTACAGAAGGCACTTAGTTTGATGCAGTACCAGTTGTTTATTTTTCATTGTAGCCTTTGCTTGTGATGTCAAATCCAAAACTCAGTGTAAGGAAGGATCTCAGGAAACATTCTTCAAAAAAAATGTGTTAAGGGAATGAATGGATAGCCTATTCTGACACCTCTATGCTGCATGATTTTAATAGGTTCTTGACAGGCTGAGTCAGCACAGCATCTGACTCTAGATCTCAGAATCTGGAGTTCAAATTGCTGATGGAGCCTATTATAAAAATGCAGGGGTATTAATAACATTCTGCCCAATTTCCAGCTAGCTATTTTGTGTGTGTAGCTGTTTTGTTGAAGTCCTTGCCACATTGTGACTTCATTGTTGTGGATCAGGTGGGATAGATATTCAGTTGCACTGCTTTACTTGAGGTTGCCCAGTGTTTCCAAAGCACTTATTGTGGAGATTGTTTCTTCCCTATTTTATCTTCTTGGAGCTTTTGTTGTAAATCAATTGACTACATATGTGTGGGGTTTTTTCCTGGGATTTCTGCTCTGTTCCATTGACCTGAGTGTCTGTCTGTAGGTCGATACGATATAATTTCCATTTTTACAACTTTGTAATACTTTTTGAATTCAGAAAGCATGATGCCTCCAGGTTTGTTTTTCTCCAGATGGCTTTGGATATCCAGGGCCTTCTGTGGTATTATTCACTTTGTAGGATTATTGGTTTTATTTCTAAAAATACCATTAGATCTTGATGGGGTTTGCACTGAATATTTATGCAGTGTGGACCTTTACATTACATATATTCTAGTGCTCCATTAGCATGGGATGTCTCCAGACTTAATTCTGTCTTCTTCAAATTCTTTCATTAGTGATTTAAGTTTTCAGTATGCAGGTCTTTCACCTCCAGGTGAAAATGATTCCTATGTATTTTATTCTTTTTGAGTGATTATCAATTAAAATTATTTTCTTAATTTCTGAACATGATAGCATGTTATTCTTATATAGAGATGAAAATCAATTTTGTATATAGAATCTGTGTCCTTACGTTTAGGATTTAATCCATGTGTTAGTTCTACAAGGATTTTTGTAGAGTCATTAAGGGATCAATATATGACACCAACTTCTAATAAATAAAAAATAAGCTGGGAATATAAGTTGATATCTTCTAACTGGGAAAAGAGGATACGGATATGTTGAATAATAGTTTTCAAATAGTCTAAAATGTTTTATGGTTAGTGTAAGCAAAGTAATCCATAAATATGGATTGTTTTCCTTTACTGATTTCTCTCAACCAGCTATACAGAGCTGTGGTGTGGACCAGTTATTTCCCACACAATCCCACTGTACACCCTGTGCCTCTTGGAAAGCATCCACCATCCCTACTTTTTATCCTGGAACCCGGGGCCTGACTCAGCTACTCAGAAAATACTTCTCAAAATAAAGCATTTGGGAAAAATCCCATTTTCCACAGATTTCCTAGAAGACACACTCCAAAACGTTGAATTTTATCGAGCTGTTTTGATCTTTCTGTGAATCCTTGAAGATGCCCAACATTGACTGTGGCTTGTTTTACAGACAGATTAGGGAACTTCTGCAATGTCTCCTGTGGCCACCAGAGGAGTGTTTGTGCTCTTAACAAGGACAGGGACACTGCTCCACCTCCACAGAAGATACAAATTAACCTCCTTTTGGACTTCTTTCACAATCTCAGCGAATTTCTTCAAGGAGAGAATACATATTCTACATATCCTTGTGGATCTATTGACAAGTCCTTACAAGTAACAACCTAAGGTACTACGGTGACTAAATCACATCCTTTCTTACTCATACAAATACATAAAATTATAAATGACTGAATGAAGGTCCATGGACAGTCCCTTCAAAGAGACAGAAAATGAACTTCAAATGGGTTACAGATCTAAATTCAAGCCCAAAACTATAAACCACAGAAAAGAAAGCCTAAGAAGAAATCTTCCTGACCTTAGCTTTGGCATCTGTTTCTTAAGGACGACACCAGATTCAACAAGTGGAAGAACAGGTACATGGGTAAATTGGTCACTAACATGGATGCCTTTCCTCTGGACTCTACACGTACTCCCAGGAACCAGGGAGGAACTGTATGAAGCATTTCTTTCTACATCTCACTTAGTAGTACCCACTACATTCTCCAAGTTAAGGATGGGGTCTGTAGCTTCAGAGCCCTGCTTGTGGTCACCCAGCAACAAAGAGGCTGAGCAGGGGCTAGAACTGCTATCTTTCTTCCACTGTACTCTGTGTTCCATCTACATGGCTCATTTCTGGAACTCAGAGGTGCAGAAAGCTCCACATCCAACCCCGAGGCCTGGGGATTTCACTGAATTCAAGGGGCAGTGGTACCACCTCTGACTTGGGCTTGTCCTGGGTCTGCTGTCTGATGATGCTGTGCCTTGGCACTGAGGAATCTCCAAGTACCAGCCAGCCATTTTCTGGGTAGGAGGAGGTTTCTCCCTGGTTACAAAGTCTCATGTAACCCCAGAGTTGAGAAGTCTCTTCTGAAACATCTTGATGCAAGCTTCTTGTGAAGCTGGGCCCACAACAATGGCAAGCCCTGGGTTCAAATCCTGCCTATAACTCAATGTGGAGCATGGAAAGTTGCAGTTTTTTAAAGCTTTGGTTTCTTCTTCATCAAACAGAGACAGAATTTTTAACTTCCACAAGGAATTGTTAGGGGGGTTGACTGACGTGATTCATGCTCTAAAATGATACTCAGTAATCCATAGCAATACCTGCTAAAATTAGCCCACAGGAAGCACATTGCTGTCATGGGCTCTGGGTCTCTGCCTTACTGTGTCCCTTCAGCTTGTCAATCCTGGCTCCCCTGAATCAGTTGTCTTTCCAGAAAGCCTTCAGGCCCTGCAGTATAGGATCCCACAACACCAGCTCATCCATCAGACCCAGGCCAGCCCTGCAGCAGGATGTCACCCAGAGCTAGTGTCCTGGACATGGATAATCCTCAATGTGGAGACTGGCAGGCTGGAGCCACCTAAACTATCACCTGTTTTTGGAACAAATATGGGGGTGCCTTTTGATGGGGTTTTCTCCCCAAAGCAGGGAAATTAGCTGCCCACAGTTCCATTAGCCTGTCCCACATGTTTCCCACTGTGTAATCTTTGGTACAAAGAATCTTAGGACTCCTTGGCTGCCTGGGTTCCCACTGCCTTTTCGTGGTTGGAGTTGAAAGTATTTTATGGATGTCATTTTGTTTTTTGATGGACCTATTGGTAGGAGGAACCCAGGCCACTCCCTGCAAGCCAGCACAAATCCTGTGCCACTGACCAATATGGCAGTGCCCAGCCCATGGCAGCCCTTCCCCTAGTGCTCAGAGCTTTCCTTTCTCACTGAGTCCCACTCACTGGTATTTCTCTCTCCTCCTGCAGGGAGAGACGCAAATGACCTCTCTCTGAGGATCTTTCTTCTCTGCCTGGTTAGCTCTGTCTTATGGCAGAGAAGACCAGAATTACTGACAATGACCCCTATGAAAGCATCAGATCAAGTGGACTCCATCTTTCCCAGATTTGGGGGAGGAAAAGGATCTCAGAAGGAAGCACAACTCCCTCTCTCAGACAAGCTTAATTTGAGGGGTACCATGGTTTGTGTTGGTAGGACCAGGGGGTCAGGGCTAGAGCATCCTGAGGGGTGTGGATGAGCTATATCGAGTGCCAAAAACCCTGGTTGACGCTCTACCAATCCTGCAGCTTCCATGAGCATCCAATGTGCTTTGTAAAGGCCTGTCTTGCTCACACAAGTTCCAGTGGTTCTTTCTGTTGTCACTAAAACTACATATGGATGAACACTTGTCTGTACCCCACTGACCTGCACTGTCCTTAGAGGTTCCTCCCTGAGAGGAAGGGGTTCAGTCAGGAAGTACAGGGAACAAGCTGAGAGGAGCCACCTGGCCTGCACCCCTCTGCTCGCCTGGAGTAAGGTCTGGTTGCTCTAGTTAGCATCTGAGTTAACGAGCACGAGGGGCTGAAGTGGCTTGAGTGTGTCAAAAGACAGGGCGTGGGTTAGGTGTGTTCCAGGACACAAGGCAGGGAAGCTTGTGGGAGAGTACATATGAGGGGAGATGTTGGCAGGCTCTTCCAAGTTCTATGGTCACTCTCAATATCCCGATGACATCACTGCTGGCTTGTCCTCCTCTTGATTTCAGGTCTCATCTATAGAACCCGGGATCCCTCCTTTCCGAATAATGCTTCTCCTTAATAAAGAAAGCATAGAAGAACCAGCAGCAAGTCTCCCCAAAATGTGGTTAAGTTATGTTCTAGTATTGGTGTTTATAGGAATCATTTGTAGAGAAAGAGTGATTCATGGCACAGACATGATTATCACTTACATTATTAGAGTCAAATAAATGGAAATGGCTTAGTTGTTTATCAGATGGTGTTGCTGTGTACTGTCACTGAGAATGTCCGAAGGGAGAGCAGTGATAGTACCTGTCCATTGTGGGAACACCAGGCTGAAAAAAAGTGCAGCTCTGGAACCTTCAGGGCCCGACTCTGTCTCACACACACACACACACACACACACACACACACACACACACTACACTTAGAGGGAAAGGCAGAGAAGACAGACACCGTGAGTTATGGGGGATTATTTCTTGGTAGAAGGAATCTGCCTTCTTTTTTTCATATTTAAATCATTATTTACTACATAAACATAGTCTGGATAAAACCTAAAGAAATATTTACTTTATTACCTAACTTGTTAGCAATAAATGAAAATATATATGATTTTAATATTTTATAATAAGCCTATTAGCCTAGTTTAAATGTAGACTACCTGGGAAAATGAAAAATTAAAAGTTTCACATCGACCCAGATATTTCTCTTGTGGTTTCTGCTTTTCAAGACATCCTTATAAAAGGATACCCTAACACAGATAATGAAAATAGTTCATTTTGGGGTTTCCCATAATCGTTGTTTTTTCATGAACATACCTTTGTAATAAAATGTTATTTGTATAAATTAATAAAAAATGTGAATCACACTTATGTTCTGCAGACAGACACAGAAGACCATATTGTAGGATTCCAGTCACACAAAAATCCAAGACGAGATAAAGTACCAGAGACAGAAAGAAAAGCAGTGGTTGCAGGGACTGAGGTGAGGGAATGAAGAATGATTGATTAGTAGCACAGATGTCTCTGAGATGGAAATGTTGTAGAAGTAAATGGTTGTGCCAAACTCTGAATGTACCTAATGAGACGTTGATATACCATTGAAAAGGATCTGAGGAAAATTTTATGTAAACGGAAATTCTACCTTATTTAATGAACAAAATCTATTAAGGCATTATACAGGTGTATACAAAACACAAATATTACAAAGAAGTCAATGACAGGGGAGGGGAAGGCATTGTTTGGGGTGCAGCCTGCACCAGCTGCTGCACAGGGGCTGAGGCTGGTTGCTCCACTGAGGCAGCTGGTGGTTGGCCATTCAGGCACCCGAGGAGCAGGGCAGGACCCTGCTGGACCTCCAGGTTCAACAAAGGGGCCACTGGCTCTTCCATCTCAGGAGAGTGAACCAGAGACCTGACTACCACTTGCCCTGGGATCAACAGGGGAGGTGGTGTCACTGGCCATCCTGACAGGTGAGCCACGCCAGCAGGGCTGAGGTGGGCAAGCTCAGGCTCCAAATGGGCAGCAGGTTCCAGAATGGGTGCTGGGACGAGTTCCTGAGGTGGATCAGGATCTTGCTCTGGGGCTGGTGCTGTAGCTCCAAGAAGAGAAACTATCATCACCACGACTCACTTCCCTTTTGCCTCATACATAAAAGAAATGTCCCACCACTCAATGTGGTCTGCATTCAAGATCCAATCCCTGGAAGTTCTACCCATCTGAAGCCCATGGGGACAGGGATCTGAGACTACTCACTCCTCTTGGCCCAACTACAATCTATGAAGGCTTACTCTGTGTGGCCCAACCTCTCTCCTCCTCAGGCCCACATCAGTCACCCTCAGTCCTCCTTGCCCCCAGCCTCTGGCTCCGTGGGCTCAAGGAGTTGCAGGTATGAGAGCAGAAGCTGGGAACAGCTCTCCAGGTCTGAGCCTGGCATATTGAGACCCAGTAATGCCAGCAGCCTCTTCAGGCTGGGAAATTGCGGGGGATGGAAATCATCCCTGGGATATTTTTCCAGCAATGTGCTCAAAATGGAATAGATGGTCCTAGGGACACACAGTTAGGCAGAGAAGTCAGAGGACAGGGTGCCCTCCCAAATGAATATCCCAGGGAAACCTGTGTGAACCTGTGTCCTGGGCTTCCAGCTCCTGTCAGAGACCAATCCTCCTCCTTGTTCACCTGCGATCTGGCAGTCCTGCCTGAGACAGACCTTGTCACAGATGGAAGGGTAGCAGATATTCACTATGAATGTGGGTCCTTGATCAATGGTGTGAGCATCTCCATCTCCCTCGGGGGAGCTGGACACACTTGGCCTGTCTCCTTGCCCACTTGCCACTTGAATTCAGCGGCATGTGCCCAGGGAGGTGTGGTGTCTGGCCACTTAATTACCCTCACTGCACATGATACTGCTCTGGGAAGATACAACCAAGATGGTCACCAAGGTACTCTGTCTCTAGCCAGGCCTACCCAGGATCTTCCCAATAGCTCGAAAGTTACCTCCTGTGCCCATGTGATGCCTTATTCATTAGGTGCCATGAGTGGGTCTCCTTCCACTGACACTAATCTCCCTCATGTGTGGGATGTCTGGTCCCTGAGCTCTCACTGGGTCTCCTGAGCACCGTCTGAGCATCCAGTGTCCAGGTTCCAAAAGACTTCTGTGTTATTGTTTCTAAATCCTCTGTTGTGGGTCCCAGAATTGAGGTAGAGTTAGGGCTGGGAGGTGGCAGGCATGGAGAATGACCCTAATAGGGGTTGGAGCTGTCCTCCATCCACCTATGTTTTCCACCAGTGTTCACACACCAAACACATCTCCCCAGGACATCTTCCCATTTTCCACAAGAAGCTCTCAGACCTTTACCCTAAAGTAGGAATAACAGATATGTGCATGAAATTCCAGAAGCCCCTCTAATTTACAGTGTCTCACTACTCTGGTGGGGAGGGAAGGCCCTCCTTTATCAGGGCCATGGATGTGCTCTGGCAGAGATAAGAGGCACCTCAGGAATACTCTTGTCAACCTGCCCACAATGACATTGGTGTGAAAAAGGGGGGATCACCGGGGTATCCACTGTGCTCAACCTCCTCCACCCCATGGGCGGAAAACACACATGTTCCTCTTTTGATAAACTCAAGAGGAAGGGATGGGGCTTCCCTTGGATAGTTCAGAGGGGTAGGCATCACCTAGTCGCTCAGTATTAAGTACCTTATGGCTTCTCTTACCAAATGCCCTGAGGCATTGAGGTTGAGGTTTGAGCCAATGTCTGCAGCATGTGAAAAAGCCATTCCCCTGGGTTTTCTGGAAGCCAGAGCCCCAGGAAGTAGGCAAGCAGCAAGAGAACATATTTCCATATCAGATGTATCCAGCCAAGTAACCCTGATACTGGTCTACACTAGGATCTGGGTTCCTAGTTGCAGGGGTTCCAAATTTTGTTGGGGTCTGTGGTCCAGGAAGTGACACCACTGCCTGGGATCCCCTACCACAGTCCACTCCTGGTTGGACACCTACACAAACAGTGCTGTGGTCTGCCATCTCCTTATCCCTTTCCTGCATGAAAGGCCACATCAGTACACATTGACACCAACAAGCCCTTCTCCACAGGCCCCCAGGGAAGTTCTGGGTGCCCAAGGGCCCAAGTTTGGAACAACACCTGCCTTAAAACACAACTCTCTGTTCATACCTGCTTTTAACCCTAGAAAAACCATTGTGCCTGTCAGGGATGATCTTCTCTGTAAAATACAGATGATTCTAGCATGTCCTTTTTCCAGATATCCACAGGCATAGGTTGGATAATATCTATGATGTTAGAGGAGTGGTGTCACATGTAGAAAATTCCTCCAACCAAATTTCCTTCCTCTTATCAACTTCTTTGAATCTGTTACTAGTCAGATCCCAGTGCACATTCTATACTGGTCTGTATGTTTTTGTGTGTATATGCACACCCCCTCCTATGTGAACTCATGCGTTCATCAGTGCTCACATTCTGGAGTCCCAGATGAACAGGGTAAAAGCTTGGGTAATAGCTTCCCAATAACTTAGGCTTCTAATTTTCAATGCAAACCCTAAAGTAATGATTGGATCCTTTTCCCTTGATGGTCAGAATCCACCCTTACCCATAGAGACTGCCTGTCCTGTGATGTTAAGCCATTACCTTCTTCCCAAAGGGTGTGATGTCCATTCAGTGGGTTGCCATGAACTGGGGTCCTCCTCAGACAAGAACATGGGGAGATGTCTCCTCTCTAGGATATCAATGATCACCCTCATCCCGGTACCATTTCCATCTCTATAGCCACTTCCTTCTAGACAACCTTTTCCTGAGCCACCAGTGAATGGCTAGGTGTGTCCAGGTCCCCACCTTTGAGGACACTCAAAGAGCTGGGTTCATGCCTGGTAAGCCTTCCTACCAGTCTGATCCTGGGCAAGGCACAGACCCTGCAGGGATCATCAACCTCTCCCCTCAGGGGTACCACTGGTTCCCTAAATCCTTTATTACCATCCTTTGTAACCCCCTCCACTGAGTGTGATCTGGATTTAGTGATTCACTTTCATTCCACAGAACATGGCAACATGACCCAAAGGCCCTGCTGAGATTTAGTTATAGAAGCTCATTGCTCAGCCCCATGTTGACTCTGGCGCATGTTCTCTATCAGATCCTCAAACTGGAGTACAAGCTCTTAGGTTGAACCATGACACAGACATATGCACGTGGCCTAGCACTGTTGGTCAACAACAGACAGAGGAACTCAGGTCTCTGAGATGGGCCATATCTAGCCAATGCCCCTAAGTGAGCTCAGATTCTCAGTGAGGCAGGTCCTCCCTTGGTGTTGACAACAGCCCCAACCTTAAGAAAGATTCTGGAAGGAGCCCCCAGGTGAGCACTGCTGGATTTCTGATCCCTTCAGACCGAGAGAGAGTGTTTGTGTGTTCAGCCACTGAGTATGGGGAAATGTGGTCACACAGAACTGGAAGAAGGGCACTGATACTTTAAACTACCCCAGGCCCTGGTCCTCCTACCTTCCCTCTCTGCTCTCTTCCTCAGCTTCCTCTGGCCAACATAGCCTCCTTTCTAACCTCCAATCTGGGAACATCAAATTCTGTCTCTGATCCTCTGCTCCATGGTGCCCTCTGACAGGCTGAATACACTCAGATTTGTGCAGGGCTTTCTCCTTCTTTTCCTGTCACAGGAATTCTCAATGTCATCTCAGAATAGCCTTGCCATACCCGTCACCTGGTGAAGCTCAGGACTTAGTTGTAGTCCCTTGCTCTTTTCCTATGGATCCTTCCCAACACTGACCAGCACAATTGTTTGAGAGTCATTGATTTTTCTCATGTGTAAATCCTTTTTTTTTTTATGCTAACTATGCCTGATGCGGGGTTCAAACTCATAACCCTGAGATCAAGTATCCTAGTGTCTGAGGAAGCCAGGTGCCTCTTTGGTCATTTTTAAAGTCATTTTTAAAGACGTAGGCTGATAACTGTTGAAGTTAATTGGTGATTTCAACATATTTTAGGTATATTACATTATGCTAAATCACCAAGTAACTCCCCAAATTTTGCATGTCACCACAGATATCCCTCCATGACAGTACTGAGGGGCTCTTCAGATTAGGAGACTGAAATCCTTTATGTGGTCTTATAGGAAAGCAGATACCCTCCACCATCAGCCTACTCACTCCCTGGGTTGTCATGCACGTCTGACGCCATCAAAACAAGAGGAAAGATATCAAAGAAAAACACAAAGGATGGTGTTTACAGCCAGGTCTTGAAGGCCTAAATGTAGACTTTTGTGCTCACTCTTTTATTTATTTTTAGGTATTTATTTCTTTATTAGAGGAAAAAGAGCATAAGAATGAGTGTAGGGGCAGAGGGAGGAGAACCCAAGAGACTCTGAGGTGAGGAGGACAGGGTTTGGCTGATACAGACCTGTGGAGGGAACAGCTTAGGCCACACAGAGCAAGTCTCCATCAACTGGTAAGCCGTGAGTAATCAGTACTGTGGCCATGACCTGCCATCAGGGGAGACCTTCCAGAGATCGCTTCATGGACTCAGAGAACATTGAGTAGTGGGAAAATTTTCCTTATTTAGGAGGGACATGAAAAGTCAATCATGGTGATGATACTTTCTCTTCTTGGACCAAGAGCACCAGCCACAGAAGAAGATCCTGAACCACTTCAAGAGCCTCTCTAGGTCCCACTATGGTGCCTCTGGCAGCTTCAGAGCTCAAGTGGTGTGGGTGGGAATAAGTTGGGCGGGTGGCATGGCTGTGGATACAGCAGAGGGGAGGTGCCTACTGCAAAATTTTTATCGACACCAAAGTGCATGATTGAAACACTTAGGAGACTCCTACTGTGGGGGACATTCCTGGCTTAAAAGTGTTCCAGTAGTGAAGCAGGTTGGAATCCCAGGTGTGACAGCATGAACTCAGTATCCCAGGGGTCAGAAGAACAGGTGGGGCCTGGATACCTCAGAGTTCCCAGACATCAGTTAAGGGAAAATGGCTGAAAACCATGAAGCTAGGTCCTAGCTTTCTGCTCTGTATAGCCCTGTACCCTGAATCACAGCACTGTTGTGCATTCACTTTCCTGGGAGGGGTCCAGCAAAAAACAGAAGCATGGCAACACCTCCAACACCCTGCAGGTATGGTGTGGGTCTGTGCCACAGGAAACCATAGAAATGGGAGTTGGTGACGTCTGAGTGGCTAAGTTGGTTAAGCAACTGCCTTTAGCTCAGGTAATGATCCCAGAGTCCCATGAGCAAGTCCCGTATTGGGGTTCCAGCCCCATGGGGAGTGTGCTTCTCCCTCTGACCTTCTCTCCTCTCATTCTCTCTCTCACTCTCTCTCAAATAAATAAATAAAATATTTTAAAACAAACAAAAAAAACCCATATATTGGAGTGGGAACTCAGTCACATGCCTGAGATAAAAGTGCCTTTTCACTGGCAGGGTGAAAATAGAGTTCTGACAGAAACTGAGGAATTAAGACTGGTGGATTTTTTTTTTCTGTGAGGGTTCACTGAAGAGCTGGGGTGCAAATATTCAGCTCCTGGGTAGAGAGCAGGGTGAAGCTGTTGGGGTCTGATATCAAAGGAGCGATTCTTATACAAATTGAAAGTAAGGTAAAGCTTTATTTTTATGCCAGGTATCAGAAGTCAGACTGACCAGCCAGGGCCACCTCCGAAGAGGGCGACCTAGTCCTGATCGCACAGGCTGGTTTTATAAGACATAACCACAGACCCAATTTATGCGGCTTCTATTGTTAAGGCGTTACTCCCAGAATTGACACATGGAAATAATAACAGTAACTACTGGGGCATTAATTCCCAGAATGAATTATTTAGATGTAAACAACAATATGGCTACCCAGGTAATATGGAGTTGCTCTGGCTAAGTAGGGCCTAATAAACAGTGGTTTTTTTTTTATGTTTGGAAAAAGATTTATTATTTTTTTTAGTATTTTTTGAAATTTATTTTCAGCGTAACAGAATTCATAGTTTTTGCACCTTACCAGTACTCCATGCAAGGCATGCCCTCCATAATACCCAACACATGGGTCCCCAAACCTCCCACCACCCCTGCCCCTTCAAAACCCTCAGGTTGTTTTTCAGAGTCCATAGTCTCTCATGGTTCATTTCTCCCACCAATTTCCCTCAACTCCCTTCTCCTCTCCACTTCCCCATGTCCTCCATGTTATTTGTTATTCTCCGCAAATAAGTGAAACCATATGACAATTGACTCTCTCTGCTTGACTTATTTCACTCAGCATAATCTCTTCCAGTCCCATCCATGCTGCTACAAAAGTTGGGTATTCATCCTTTCTGATGGAGGCATAATCCTCCATAGTGTATATGGACCACATCTTCCTTATCCATTCATCCGTGGAAGGGCATCTTGGTTCTTTCCACAGTTTGGCGACCACGGACATTGCTGCTATAAACATTGGGGTGCAGATAGCGTTCTTTCACCACATCTGTATTTTTGGGGTAAATACCCGGTAGTGCAATTGCAGGATCATAGGGAAGCTCTATTTTTAATTTCTTGAGGAATCTCCACACTGTTCTCCAAAGTGGCTGCAACAACTTGCATTCCCACCAACAGTATAAGAGGGTTCCCCTTTCTCCACATCTTTTCCAACACACGTTGTTTCCTGTCTTGCTAATATTGGACATTCTAAATGGTATGAGGTGGTATCTCAATGAGGTTTTAATTTGAATCTCCCAGATGGCTAGTGGTGATGAACATTTTTTCATGTGTCTGATAGCCATTTGTATGTCTTCATTGGAGAAGTGTCTGTCAATATCTTCTGCCCATTTTTTGATGTGGTTATCTGTTTTGTGTGTGTTGAGTTTGAGAAGTTCTTTATAGATCCTGGATATCAACCTTTGGTCTGTACTGTCATTTGCAAATATCTTCTCCCATTCCGTGGGTTACCTCTTTATTTTGTTGACTGTTTCCTTTGCTGTGCAGGAGCTATTGATCTTTATGAAGTCCCAAAAGTTCATTTTCGCTTTTGTTTCCTTTGCCTTCGGAGACATATCTTGAAAGAATTTGCTGTGGCTGATATCAAAGAGGTTACTGCCTATGTTCTCCTCTAGGATTCTGATGGATTCCTGTCTCATAACGAGGTCCTTTATCCATTTCGAGTTTATCTCTGTGTATGGTGTAAGAGAATGGTAGAGTTTCATTCTTCTACATATGGCTGTCCAATTTTCCCAGCACCATTTATTGAAGAGACTGTCTTTTTTCCACTGTATACTTTTTCCTGCTTTGTCGAAGATTATTTGGCCATAGAGTTAAGGGTCCCTATCTTGGCTCTCTACTCTGTTCCACTGGTCTATGTGTCTGTTTTTATGCCAGTACCATGCTGACTTGGTGATCAAAGCTTTCTAGTAAAGCTTGAAATCAGGCAGCGTGATGCCCCCAGATTTATTTTTGTTTTTCAAACTTTCCTTAGCAATTTGGGGTCTCTTCTGATTCCATACAAATTTTGGGATTATTTGCTCCATCTCTTTAAAAAATACTGGTGGAATTTTGATCGGAATGGCAGTAAAAATATAGATTGCTCTAGGTAGTATAGACGTTTTAACAATGTTTATTCTTCCTATCCAAGAGCATGGAGTGGTCTTCCATCTTTTTGTGTCTTCTTTAATTTCTTTCATGAGTATTCTGTAGTTCTTCAAGTACACATCCTTTACCTCTTTGGTTAGGTTGATTCCCAGGTATCTTATGGTTCTTGGTGCTATAGTAAATGGAATCGATTCTCTAATTTCGCTTTCTGTATTTTCATTGTTAGTGTATAAGAAAGCCACTGATTTCTGTACATTGACTTTGTATCCTGCCACATTACTGAATTGCTATATGAGTTCTGGTAGATTGCGGGTGGAGTCTTTTGGGTTTTCCATATAAAGTATCATGTCATCTGTGAAGCGAGAGAGTTTGACTTCTTCCTTGCCAATTTGGATACCTTTTATTTCTCTTTGTTCTCTGATTGCTGTTGCTAGGTCTTCTAGTACTAGGTTGAACCAGAATGGTGAGAGTGGGCATCTTGTCATGTTCCTGATCTCAACGGGAAGGCTGTGAGCTTCTTCCCATTGAGGATGATGTTTGCTGTGGATCCTTCATAGATAGATTTTATGAAGTTCAGGAAATTTCCCTGTATCCCTATACCTTGAAACGCTTTAATCAGGAACGGATACTGGATTCTGTCAAATGCTTTTTCTGCATCAATTGAGAGGACCATGTGGTTCTTCTCTTCTCTTATTGATTTGTTCTATCACATTGATTGATTTGCGAATGTTGAACCACCCTTGTTACCCAGAGATGAATCCCACCTGGTCATGGTGGATGATCTTTTTGATGTGCTGGTAGATCCTGTGTGCTATGATCTTGCTGAGAATCTTAGCACCCATATTAATCAGTGATATTGTGCTCAAATTCTCCTTTTTGTTGTGGTCTTTTCCTGGTTTTGGGATCAGGGTAATGCTGGCTTCATAAAAAGGGTCTGGAAGTTTTCCTTCTGCTTCAATTTTTTGAAACAGCTGCGGGAGAACAGGTGTTATTTCTTCTTAAAAGTTTGGTAGAGGGGCGCCATGGGTGGCTCAGTGGGTTAAAGCCTCTGCCTTCGGCTCAGGTCATGATCCCAGGGCCTTGGGATCGAGCTTCACAACTGGCTCTCTGCTAGACACGGAGCCTGCTTCCCTTCCTCTCTCTCTCTGCCTGCCTCTCTGCCTGCTTGTGATCTCTGTCTATCAAATAAATAAATAAAATATTTAAAATAAAGGTTGGTAGAATTTCCCACGGAATCCATCAGGTCCTGGGCTCTTGTTTTTTGGGAGGTGTTTGATCACTGCTTCAATTTCATTACTAGATATTGGTCTATTCAGGTTGTCAATTTTTTCCTGGTTCAATTTTGGGAGTTTATATTTTTGCAGGAATGCATCCATTTCATCTAGGTTGCTTAACTTATTGGCATATAACTGTTGATAATACCTTCTGATGATTGTTTCTACTTCCTTGATGTTAGTTGTGATCATCTCCCTTTTCATTCATAATTTTATTAATTTGAGCTTTCTCTCTTTTCTTTTGGATTAATGTGGCCAATGGTGTATCGATCTTATTGATTCTTTCAAAAAACCAGCTTCTAGTTTCATTGATACGTTCTACTGTATCTCTGCTTTCTACCTCATTGATCTCTGCTCTAATCTTGATTATTTCCCTTCTTGTGTTTGGAGTTGCTATAATTTGTTTTTGATTTCCCAGTTCTTTAAGGTGTAGAGACAGCTGGTGTATTCTGGATTTTTCATTTTTTTTTTGAGGGAGGCTTGAATGGCTATGTAATTACCCCTTAGGACCGCCTTTACCCTGTCCCATAGGTTTTGAACCAAAGTGTCTTTATTCTCATTGGTTTCCATGAATTGTTTAAGTTCTTCTTTGACCTCCTTGTTGATCCAAGCCTTATTAAGCAAGGTGGTCTTTAGCTTCTAGGTGTCTGAGTTCCTTCCAAACTTTTCCTTGTGGTAGAGCTCCAGTTTTAAAGCATTGTGATCTGAGAATATGTAGGGAATTATCTCAATCTTTTGGTATCGGTCGAGTCCTGATTTGTGACCCAGTGTGTGGTCTATTCTGGAGAAGGTTCCATGTGCACTTGAGAAGAATGAGTATTCTGTTGTTTTAGGGTAGAATGTTCTGTATATATCTAGGAGGTCCATCTGGTCCAATGTGTCATTCAATGCTTTTGTTTCTTTATTGATTTTCTGCATGGATGATCTGTCTATTACTGAGAGAGGCGTGTTAAGATCTCCTACTATCAATGTATTCATATCAATATGACTCTTTATCTTGATTAATAGTTTTCTTATGTAATTGGCTGCTCCCATA
>PISX010017171.1:0-44143 GCA_004024625.1 Mellivora capensis | reverse complement strand
CATTTATTGAAGAAGCTGTCTTTTTTCCATTGGACATTCTTTCCTGCTTTATCGAAGATTAGTTGACCATAGTGGTGGCATCACGATTCCGGACTTCAAGCTCTATTACAAAGCTGTCATCATCAAGACAGTATGGTACTGGCACAAAAACAGACACATAGATCAATGGAACAGAATAGAGAGCCCAGAAATAGACCCATTTCTATTTTATGGAACAGTTTCAGGAGAATAGGAATTAATTCTTCTTTAAATGTTTGGTAGAATTCCCCTGGGAAGCCGTCTGGCCCTGGGCTTTTGTTTGTCTGGAGATTTTTGATGACTGTTTCAATCTCCTTACTGGTTATGGGTCTGTTCAGGTTTTCTGTTTCCTTCTGGTTCAGTTGTGGTAGTTTATATGTCTCTAGGAATGCATCCATTTCTTCCAGATTGTCAAATTTTTTGGCGTACAGTTGCTCATAGTATGTTCTTATAATTGTTTGTACGTCTTTGGTGTTGGTTATGATTTCTCCTCTTTCATTCATGATTTTTTAAATTTTGGTCCTTTCTCTTTTCTTTTTAATAAGTCTGGCCAGGGGTTTATCAATCTTATTAATTCTTTCAAAGAACCAGCTCCTAGTTTCGTTGATTTGTTCTGTTGTTTTTTGGTTTCTATTTCATTGATTTCTGCTCTGATCTTTATGATTTCTCTTCTCCTGCTGGGTTTAGGCTCTCTTTCTTGTTCTTTCTCCAGCTCTTTTAGGTGTATGGTTAGGTTGTGTATTTGAGACCTTTCTTGTTTTTTGAGAAAGGCTTGTACCGCTATATATTTTCCTCTCAGGATTGCTGTGTCCCACAAATTTTGAACCATTGTGTTGTCATTATCATTTGTTTCCATGAATTTTTTCAATTCCTCTTTAATTTCCTGGTTGACCCATTCATTCTTTAAAAGGATGCTGTTTAGTCTCCAGGTATTTGGGTTCTTTCCTAATTTCCTCTTGTGATTGAGTTCTAGCTTCAGAGCATTGTGGTCTGAAAATATGCAGGGAATGATCCCAATCTTTTGATACTGGTTGAGACCTGATTTATGACCCAGGATGTGATCTATTCTGGAGAATGTTCCATGTGCACTAGAGAAGAATGTGTGTTCTGTTGCTTTGGGGTGAAATGTTCTGAATATATCAGTGATGTCCATCTGGTCCAGTATGTCATTTAAGGCCTTTATTTCCTTGTTGATCTTTTGCTTGGATGATCTGTCCATTTCAGTAAGGGGTGTGTTAAAGTCCCCTACTATTATTGTATTATTGTTGATGTGTTTCTTTGATTTTCTTACTAATTGGTTTATATAGTTGGCTGCTCCCACGTTAGGGGCATAGATATTTAAAATTGTTAGATCTTCTTGTTTGACAGACCCTTTGAGTATGATACAGTGTCCTTCCTCATCTCTTATTATAGTCTTTGGCTTAAAATCTAATTGATCTGATATAAGGATTGCCGCCCCAGCTTTCTTCTGATGTCCATTAGCATGGTAAATTGTTTTCCACCCCCTCACTTTAAATCTGGACGTGTCTTCTGGTCTAAAGTGAGTTTCTGGTAGGCAACATATTGATGGGTTTTGTTTTTTTATTCATTCTGATACCCTGTGTCTTTTGATTGGGGCATTTAGCCCATTAACATTCAGGGTAACTATTGAGAGATATGAATTTAGTGCCATTGTATTGCCCGTAAGGTGACTGTGACTGTATATTTTCTCTGTTCCTTTCTGATCTACTCCTTTTAGGCTCTCTCCTTGCTTAGAGGACCCCTTTCAATATTTCCTGTAGATCTGGTTTGGTGTTTGCAAATTCTTTCAGTTTTTGTTTGTCCTGGAAGCTTTTTATCTCTCCTTCTATTTTCCGTGATAGCCTAGCTGGATATAGTATTCTTGGCTGCATATTTTTCTCGTTCAGTGCTCTGAATATATCATGCCAGGTCTTTCTGGCCTGCCAGGTCTCTGTGGATAAGTCTGCTGCCAATCTAATATTTTTACCATTGTATGTTACAGACTTCTTTTCCCGGGCTGCTTTCGGGATTTTCTCTTTGTCGCTAAGACTCATAAATTTTACTATTAGGTGATGGGGTGTGGACCTATTCTTGTTGATTTTGAGGGGGATTCTCTGCACCTCCTGGATTTTGATGCTTGTTCCCTTTGCCATATTAGGGAAATTCTCTACAATAATTCTCTCCAATATACCTTCTGCTCCCCTCTCTCTTTCTTCTTCTTCTGGAATCCCGATTATTCTAATGTTGTTTCATCTTATGGTGTCACTTATCTCTCGAATTCTCCCCTCGTGGTCCAGTAGCTGTTGTCCTTCTTTTGCTCAGCTTCTTTATTCTCTGTCATTTGGTCTTCTATATCACTAATTCTTTCTTGTGCCTCATTTATCCTAGCAGTAAGAGCCTCCATTTTTTATTGCACCTCATTAATAGCTTTTTTAAAATTTCAACTTGGTTGATTTTAGTTCTTTCATTTCTCCAGAAAGGGCTTTTATATCTCCAGAGAGGGTTTCTCTAATATCTTCCATGCCTTTTTCGAGCCCGGCTAGAACCTTGAGAATCGTCATTCTGAACTCTAGATCTGACATATTACCAATGTCTGTATTGATTAGGTCTCTAGCCTTCAGTACTGCCTGTTGTTCTTTTTTTTGTGGTGAGTTTTTCCGCCTTGTCATTTTTTCCAGATAAGAGTATAGGAAGGAGCAAATAAAATACTAAGAGGGTGGCAAAGACCCCAGGAAAATGCCCTTTAACCAAATCAGAAGAGACCCCAAAACGTGGGACGGGGGGGGTAGAAAGGGGATAAAAAGAAGTTTAAAAAATTTTTAAAAAGAAAACAAAGAAAAAATATAAAAAAGAAAAAAATATACATATTAGACTGGTAACTAGAACAGGGTCACCCACTTAATTTGGGGGTATTTTGGTCTGTTAGAAGAAAGTACCTCCCAAAATTTTAAAGAATGAAAAACGTATATACGGGTAAACACAATGAAGGGATGGAATATGCCTAAAAAGATGAAAAACAAAAAAAAAATTTTTTTTTAATTTCTAAAAAAAGGAGTTGATAAAGTAAGTTGGTTGGGAGAATAAAGAAAAAGAAAGTGGAGAGAATTTGCTCAGGCTGGAGACTAGAGCAAGCCTGGAGCTAGATTTAGGGTATATTTTGATCCACTAGAGGAAGTTGTACCCCAAATTTTTTAGAAGAAAAAACCCTTATGTGAATACAAAAAATAAAGTTAAATACTATGAAGGATAAAATATGACTATAATAATGAAGGTTCAAAAAAAGATTATTATTATTTTTTTATGAAAGTTATTGTTAAGATAAACTAGTTAAAAAATGTTAAAAAAGAAAAGGGTAAAAGTTAAAAAAATTTAGCAGAAGAAAAGACAATAAAATTAAATATTATATTAACTGCAAGACTAAAGAATCATGGGAAGAAAGCCATGAATTCCCTGCTTTGCTTTCTCCTCCTCTGGAATTCGTCTGCTCTCCTTGGTAAGTGAACTTGGTCTTGGCTGGATTTCTTGTTGATCTTCTGGGGGAGGGGCCTGTTGCAGTGATTCTCAAGTGTCTTTGCCCGAGGCAGAGCTGCACCGCCCTTCCCAGGGGCCGGGCTAAGTGATCTGCTCGGGTTCGCTTTCGGGAGCTTTTGTTCCCTGAGCACTTTCCGTAGAGTCCGGAGGACGGGGATGAAGCTGGCGGCCGCCCAGTCTCCGGCCCGGAGGAGCCGAGACCTCGGGGCCCCACTCCTCGGTGCGCCCTCCGAGAAAAGCCCCGGCCACTCCCGTCTCCCTGGCCTCCGGCCGCGCTCCGAGCTCACCTAGCCTGCGGCCGGTTCAAGGTGACCCCGAGCTGAGAGCTCACTCCTCGGCTCTGTCTCTGTCGCCGGCTTCCCACTCCGATACCTGCGAGCTCTGCGGCACTCAGACACCCCCGATCCTTCTGTGACCCCGCGGGACCTGGGGCCATGCTGACCCCGTGTGGGCTTCATCCGGTTTAGCCTCTGGAGCGATGTCCCTCCGTGGAGCAGACTTTTAAAAGTCCCGATTTAGTGCTCCGTGGCTCCGCCGCTGGCCGGGAGCTGGCCCCTCCCCCGCGGTCTATCCTCCCGTCGCTTTCGATTCACTTCTCCGCCGGTCCTACCTTCCAGAAAGTGGTCGATTTCCTGTTTCCAGAATTGCTGTTCTTCTTCTCTTCGATCTCCCATTGGATTTGTAGGTGTTCGCAGTGGTTTGATCACTATCTAGCTGATCTCCTGCCACCTGATGTGGTCTCAGCCCCTACTTCTCTGCCATCTTGATTCCTGAGCCTTTTCTTTATGTAGGTAATATTCAGACATTGTTCCCTTTAAGAGGGCAAGACACTTTCATAGTGTCAAATAACTTTGTGTCACACAATATATTATTAAATAATGAAGCTGATTTTTGATAGTTTTAAATATTATTAATAATCATGCATTCATTCTAAAACTTTATTGCATGTCTTTTATGTGCCCAGACTGTCCCAGTTTGAAGATTCTAAGTATTTAAGTGATTTCTATTTTTATAGACTATTGACTGTAGTCCATAGTGTAGTCTTGTCTATTTAGGATCCGAAGCAGGGAGGAGATCAGGATTTCCCAGTAGCTCTCCAAGTCTTGGACGTTAGGTCCACAAGTCAGTGGGGTGCAAGAGGGTCTGAGGGAAAGTGTGGGGCCTCCTACAAAGCATGTGCCAGTAGGAGTCAGTTCTCCACCCTCCCCCTTCTCTTCTCCTGCAGTATGAAGGATTAATATCTCCAACCCTGAGTGGGTCACAGCGTATGTAAACCTCACTGGGTGGGCATCTTGTCTGTTCTGTTCCCTTATGCATTTCCACTTCTTGGAGAGTGCCTGCCACCTAGCAGGAGCTGCATACATGAGAATGGATGAGCAGCGAAGAGCCGCCCTCTCCCAACTCTTCTAAGAACATGTGGAAGGTGGTGTGCCTCTCCGTATACCCTCTTTCCTCTCCTCCTCTCTTTTCCCAACTTCTCTGCTCATCTCAAGATTGATGAGGGAAGGGGGGAATTACACTTCACATAAAACCATACTTCATGTTTTTCCTCAGTTTACGTCTCCTTTCATTGCTCTGTAATTTGATTATTTTTATTTCTTTAACGTTGATAATATAACGGAATACTGAAGACCCAATTCCATAGTCTTAACTCCTAAAAAATCTTATTCTGAACAAAATAACAAAATTTAAATAAATTTTATTGGTAAAGGTAAAAGGTAAACCACAGGGAATTTTTCTATGCCTGGACTTCATGGTGCTTATTTCAGTTCACCTAAAGATCTGGAGGATTATTAAGGAAAAGCAGGAACTTCAAACTGAAGTCTTACTCATACATTTTTAAGGAGTCACAGTGGTTCCGAGGAGTGTGTGAAGGCTCCTGCTACTCGGTGGGGTAAGCCTTCATTCCTTGCAGTCTGAATATCTAGTGCTTGCAAAAGAGATGCCCCCTTACAAAACTGGCTTGTGGTTCTGCAGTGCTACTTCTAAACCAGCGATGGAACAGGGTCAACACAACATTTCCCGTAATCTGTACACCCTGAATGCTCAAGCCATTTCATACTGTCTCTACTCCGTGGATGCTAGGTAGATGACAGCTGTGGAGAAGCACTCCGCCATGGCTGGTCTGAGAAGATAATGGATCTTCTTTGCAGTTCTTTATTGCTGTTTGCGTTCTCAAGAGGGAATTGAGCTGTGTAAAGAGTTGCTGAGATAGAGTGGGTACTACCTTGTATGCACGATGGACGACGCTGTCTATTTTAAGCCAAATGTGAGAAGGTAAAGTCCATTAGGGAATTACTACTGGTTAAGGTTTTAGTTTCTTAACTCTCAGGTCCAGAAACTCAGTCAAAGCTTCCCCAGAGGTCTAATCATTAATTTCTTTGTCTATGAAATGGCATAGTAATTATACTTAGTTCATGGGATTTACTGTGAAAACTAAATGATTTGGTAGTACTTAAAGAAACATCAGGCACATAGCAAGTGCTCTGTAGGCGTTAGCTATTATTTTTTTATTGTTATAACTCGATCGTATTTGCTAAACTCAAGGGATCTGGTTTATACTGCTCTTTTAATTTGCAGAGAGGCATACTCCTTTCCAGGAAAAAGAATACTTCCTAATACTTTTTCTGTCCAGCACCATGTGATCTGCAAAATTAAATAAATTAATACCGATTACTTGGTGAAAATTAAATGGAAGAAAGTAAGTTAGATGGCTTTAAAGGATTTTCAAGTAAGTGTGGCAAAGCCAAATGATATATTTACTATGGTGAGCTTTCTCGGGCTACCTGTCGGGTAGTTCTGTTTTCCTTGGGTGGTGCTGATGACTTTCTGTCGCTGTCTCCATCTCCCTTCTTTCCTTGGTCCTTCCCTCCTCAGTAGGGACTACCTCTTTCATAGGAGGGTTTAATCTTGCTAGAGGGCCTTACTGTACCCTAAGACAGCCACAGATATATTATGACTTTGGGTCTAGATTTTAGAATATCTCTACTTTGGGCCCTTAGTCACCTGTCAAATGATCACACGTTGTGCTATATCATATCCAAATCTTTAACCTGGAGGGCAGAAACAGAAGTGTGAAATTTGCCTTCATCGACTTCATGAGGATGGGAAGAAAAATTCATAAGATAATTACTATCCAGCCACTTCTGTTTTTTTTTGATTACTGAAGTTGAATAATGGCTTTTTTTTTTAATCTTAGATATAGTCTTTCATGTTATTTTTGCATATCAAAAAGTTTAGCTCTCCAGTTGTAATGCTAAAATGTATCTTATTATTGGATGTTATAATTTTTTCCTTACTTGTGTACACTCTCCCTCAATGTCACATAATGCTATTTCTGCCATATGTGACATTCATATTATGTATACATAACTGATAACCAAAATTTAATCAGTTTCCAAAGAATTTTTATTTTTATTTTTTTTAAGATTTTATTTATTTATTTGACAGACAGAGATCACAAGCAGGCAGAGAGGCAGGCAGAGAGAGAGGGGGAAGCAGGCTCCCTGCTGAGCAGAGAGCCCGATGCGGGGCTCGATCCCAGGACCCCGAGATCATGACCTGAGCCGAAGGCAGAGGCTTAACCCACTGAGCCACCCAGGCGCCCCCAAAGAATTTTTATTACAAAGTATTACCCGTAAGGTGAGTGGTAGAAATGAGATAGGTGGTTTGCTTCAGCACTCACTACCACTTTGTGTTTGATCCTGAAAAAATTCAGTGCCTGGGAGAAGTCCAATGTTATTTCTTTCTGATGAAAGAAACTTAATTATGATTGATTATTAATTTGCTAAGGCTGCTAACAAAGTACCATCAACTGGGTGGCTTAGAACAACAGCAATTTACTGCCCCACAGTTCTGGGGGCTGGATGTCCGGAATAGCAGTGTGGCCATCTTGGTTCCTTCCGGAGGCTGTGAGGGAGCTTGTTCCCTGCCTCTATCCTAGCTTCCGGTGGTTTGTTAGCAGTCTTTGGGGTTCCTTAATATGCAGACCCCATGGCACTCTTCTTGACTGCGTGTTTGTTCTCAAATTAACCCCTCCCAGTCATCTTGGAATAAGGGCCTACCTCACTGCAGTACGAACTCATCTTGGTCAGTCACACCTGTAAAATTCCTGTTGCATAAAGGTCACATTCTGTGGTACCAGGGGTTAGGGATTAACATAGGAGTTGTGGGGGGACATAGTTCAGCCCATTCATAATTACAGTCCTCTAATTCCCATTTTTAAATGTTCCTGAGCAATGGGGCCTTTCCCTTGGGCTTGTGTCTTACTTAGAAAGACATAAAGAAACAATTACCAGAGAAAAATAGACAAATAAACCCACTAGCCAACCACCCACTGCCAGACAGTGATCTCGTTGCTTGGTTGGCAAATTGATGAGATAGGCATCATTTCATAAGCGCCAATTCAGACATGATATTCTTTTACATCCTGACAAGTGTCTAACACCCAAGTAAATTATAATGTGGAAAAGAAGTTCTAAAAAAGAAAAAAGAGTAAGCAGACAAAAGAGAAAAAAATCAAACTTGGAAATCCTCAGATTTTATATAAACTTGGTAGGAGACTGTAAGGGGTGTCGCCCATCCTGCATTCGATGAAGTTGTTCCATCTTACCAAGAAGATCGTGTATCTTACAAACTTCACTTTCCTATCGAAATAAATGCTCATTATTTACTATAGTGATAAAGTGATTACTGGTGATGACTTATCACATTACCACTTCGTTTTTGCCTGGACATACTATAAAAAGTATGGAAAAACCTATCGATGATCTGAAGATATTTTTAACAGTTACCTCTTAGAGGATACAACATTTAAAAGTGAGTGACTTTTAATTTTAATGTACTGGCTATTTTTTTTTAAGATTTTATTTATTTATTTGACAGAGAGAGAGAGAGATCACAAGTAGGCAGAGAGGCAGGCAGAGAGAGAGAGGGAAACAGGCTCCCTGCTGAGCAGAGAGCCCGATGCGGGGCTCGATTCCAGAACCCTGAGATCATGACCTGAGCGGAAGGCAGAGGCTTAACCCTCTGAGCCACCCAGGTGCCCCTGTATTGGCTATTTTTTAAAGGTAGAGATGAGGGACGCCTGGGTGGCTCAGTTGGTTGAGCAGCTGCCTTCGGCTCAGGTCATGATCCCAGCGTCCTGGGATCGAGTCCCACATCGGGCTCCTTGCTCGGCAGGGAGCTTGCTTCTCCCTCTGCCTCTGCCTGCCTCTCTGTCTGCCTGTGCTCACTCTCTCTCGCTCTCTCTCTATGACAAATAAACAAAATTAAAAAATCTTTAAAAAAAAACAAATAAAGGTAGAGATGAGATGAGAGTTTTGGTTTGATAGCCAGGTTTACTCTGATATGTCTGTCTCTTATGAAATATTACATTTGGAGGTTCACTTATAATGAGAAATGGACAAATTACATTTTTATCATTTTATTCAGATTATAATCTTTAATAATAATTTGAAAATTACTGGAAACAGATTTTTTTTTGAGGAGACATTTTACTCTGAGATATCTTAGTAAGATATGGACTGTTTTTAGTATTGTTTATGTTTGATGACTATCACCTAAAAAAGTGTATCTGAAAAATGTGCAACATTAGTCTTACTGGTCCTAACAGTCTGGAGAATCTTGCAAAGCTGTAACACCCCATTAAGTCATTGCTACCCCATGGACTACTACTTCCTGAAACCTGTACTTCCTCATTTAAACGGAAAACAGTGTTTGAGACCAAGCTTGTGTTTTCATAAACAAGCAGTTTAAACTGAATTTCAAAAGGTTGGTTTCCACTTTTTTGAAAACTTCTATGATAGATATACTAGATATAGTATCTACGACTTCTATGGTACTCAAAAACAGTTTGAATTTTCCACTTTTTGTCTCATGATTTTGTTCTTGTGGACACTGAGTAGTAGGGAAACCATGAACTCAAAATATTCTTATATTCACAGTAAAAGACATGTTTTCAAAAACAGTCCAATCACAAACTATTTCTATTTATTTGAGTAGATTTTATTCCCTTTATGAAGGCAAAAAGCCATTCAAATACAGCTCTTCAGAAATGCTGACCAAAATCACACGTACTGACAGAAATTTAGAAGGATTATTAGTTTTTTTTCCTTGAATTATACACACCATTTTCATTAAACATTTCCTTAGTTCTGCAATCAGCCTTAGCAGTGGTACCTAAAGGTACCAGTGTTGTACCTAGTTAGAGCCAAGGAGTGTCAACAGAACTCCGGCTCCTAGCAAGCTGTTCAGGTGATTCTAGTAATAGTAAGCTGGGGCATAGCAAAGCCATTCTCATCCTATGTCTTCTTTGCTAAGAGAATCCCTATTTAAATATTATCTGGAAATGTCTTGATCTCAGGGAAAATAGTTCTGGTTTTTTGGCCCAAGAACAAACGTGTGTCCCAGTTCTGACCAATGAAGTGTAAGGGAAAATCCTGTAAGGGATCTCCTAGGGAATATTTTCGCTTCTGGTAAGAGGCGGGATGCTAAGGGGAGCTCTTGCCCCTGTACCGCTCGCTGTTCCTGTCTTTGAACGTGGCTGCAGAAGGATGTGATACTGGGACTTCTGCAATGATCTTGCAACCTAGAAAAGTCCAAGAGACTAACATTTTAAAAATTTTAATTCCCATGTAGTTAACATACAGTGTTATATTAGTTTCAGGTGTACAATATACTGATTCAGCGATTCCATACATCCCTCGGCGCTCTTAAGATAAGTGCGCTCTTAATCCCCTTCACTCATTTCAGCCCTCCCCCCCCCTTCTCTCTGGTAACTACCAGTTTGTTTTCTATAGTGAAGGGTCTGGTTTTTGGTTTGTATCTCTTTCTTTTATTCCTTTATGCATTTGTTTTGTCTCTTAAATTCTACGAAGGAGTGATATCATACGGACTTTGCTTTTCTCTGAATGGCTTATTTCCCTTAGCATTATACTCTCTAGATCCATCCATGTTGCAAACAGCAGGATTTCATTCCTTTTTATGGCTGAAGAATATTCCATTATATATAGATGCCACTTCTTCTTTATCCATTCATTTACTGATGAACACTTACGCTACTTCCATAATTCAACTATTGTAAATGATGCTGCAGGAAACGGGTGCATATATCTCTTCAAGCTAGTGGTTTCATATATTTTGGGTAAATAACTAATAGTGTAATTGCTGGATAATATGGCATTTTTAATTTTTAATTTCTATTTTTAATTTTTTGAGGACCCCCCACACTGTTTTCCACAGTGGCGTCACCAGCTTGCATTCCCACCAATAGCACACGAGGATTACTTTTTCTCCACATCCTTGCCAACACTTGTTGTTTCTCGTGGTTTTGTTTTTAGCCATCCTGACAGGTATGAGGTGGTATCTCATTGTGGTTTTGATTTACATTTCCCCGATGATGAGTGATGTTGAGCATCTTTTCATGTGTCTGTTGGCCATCTGAATATCTTCTTTGGAGAATGACTGTTCATGTCCATTTTTTTAATTGGATTATTTGTTTTTCAGGTGCTGAGATGTATAACATCTTTATATGTTTTGGATACTAACTTTTTTATCAGATATGTCATTTACAAATATCTTTTCCCATTCAGTAGGGAATGTCTTTTAGTTTTGTTGATTGTATCCTTTGCTGAGCAGAAGCTCTTTATTTTGATGTAGTCCCAATAGTTCATTTTTTCTTTTGTTTCCCTTGCCTCAGAAGACTTAACTAGAAAAAATGTTGCTACAGCCAATGTCAAAGAAATTACTGCTTGTGCTCTCTTCTAGGATTTTAATGATTTCAGGTTTCACATAGGTCCTTAACCCATCTTGAGTTTAATTTTGTGTATGCTCAAAGAAAGTGGCCCAGTTTTATTCTTTTGAATGTAACTGTCCAGTTTTCCCAGCACCATTTGTCAAAGAGACTTTTTTCCCCCCAAGGCATATTCTTGCCTCTTTTCTGGAAGGTTAATTGACCATATAATTGTGGATCCATTTCTGGGTTTTCTGTTCCCTTCCATTGATCTGTGTGTCTCTTTTTCTGTCGGTACCATACTGTTTTGATTACTACAGCTTTGTAATATAACTTGAAGTCCAGAATTGTGATGCCTCCAGTTTTTTCTTTTTCAAGATTGTTGTGGCTATTTTGCATCTTTTGTGGTTCCATACAAATCTTAGGATTGTTTGTTTTAGCTCTGTGAAAAATGCTATTGGTACTTTGGTAGGGGTTGCATTAAATGTGTAGATTGCTTTGGGGGTAGTATAGACATTTTAATAATATGTGTTCTTCTAATCCATGAGCATGGAATGTCTTTCCATTTCTTTGTGTTGTTTTCAACTTCTTTTGTCAGTGCTTTATAGTTTTCAGACTAGAGATCTTGAGCCTCTCTGGTTAATCTTATTTCCGGGTATTTTATTATTTTTTGGTGCAATTGTGAACGGCATTGTTTCTTAATTTCTTTTTCTGCTACTTCATTATTAGTGTATAGAAATGCAACAGATTTCTATACATTGATTTTGTATTCTGAGACTTTACAGAATTCATGTATGAGTTCTAATCGTTTCTTGGTGGGGTCTTTAGGGTTTTCTATATATAGTATCATGTCACCTGTAAAGAGTGAAAGTTTTCCTTCTTCCTTACCAATTTGGATGTCTTTTATTCCTTTTTGTTGTTTGATTGCTGTGGCTAGGACTTCTAGTACTATGTTAAATAAAAGTGGTGAGAGTGGACATCCTTGTCTTGTTCCTGACTCTTTGGGAAAAACTCCCAGTTTTTCACCATTGAGTATGATGTTGGCTGTGGGTTTTTCATATAAGGCCTTTATTATGTTGATGTATGTTGAGGGTTTTTATAGTTTTTATCCTTTCTCTTATTGAGGTAATGTATCCCATTGAATGATTTGTAAATACCAAGTCATCCTTGCATCCTGGGAATAAAACCACTTTATCATGATGAGTGATTTTTTTAAATGTATTGTTGGATTCAGTTTGCTAGTATTTTGTTGAGGATTTTTGTATTTATGATGATCAGAGATATTGGCCTGTAGTTCTCTCTCTCTCTCTCTCTCTCTCTTTTTTTTTTTTTTTGTGGTATCTTTGTCTTGTTTTAGCATCAGGATAATGCTGTACCCAGAGAATGAATTTGGAAGTTTTCCTTCCTCTTCTACTTTTTTGAAAAAAATTGAGAAAAATAGGTGTTAACTCTTCTTTAAATGTCTTCTTTAAATGATAGAATTCACCTGTAAAGCCCTCTGGTCCTGGACTTTGTTTGCTGGGAATTTTGGTAACTGATTCAGTTTCATTGCTGGTAGAAGGTGTTCAAATTTTATATTTCCTCTTGCTATAGTTTTGGTAGTTTATATGTTTCTAAGAGTTTATCCATTTCTTCTAGGTTGTCTAATTTGTTGGCATATAATTTTTCATAATATTCTCTATCAATCCTTTGTATTTCTGTGGTGTCGATTGTTAGATCTCTCTTTCATTTCTGATTTTGTTTATTTGAGTCCCCTCTCTTTTTTGATTCAGGAGTCTGGCTAGATGTCTACCAATTTTGTTGATTTTTTTTTTTTAAGTTTCTATATCATTTATTTCTGCTCCAATCTTTGTTATATCATTCCTTCTGCTGGTTTTGGATTCTGTTTGTTCTTGTTTTTTTTCTAGCTCCTTTAGGTGTAAGTTTACGTTGTTTATTTGAGAGTTTTCTTGCTTCTTGGAATATGCTTGTGTTGTTACAAACTTCCCTCTTAGAAGTGTTTTTGCTGAATCCCACAGATTTTGTACCACAATGTTTTCATTGTCTCCATGCATTTTTAAAATTTCTTCTTTGATTTCTTGGTTGATCTGTTCATTGTATAGTAGAGTCTTATTTAACCTCCATGTGCTTTTGTTCTTTCCAGATTTTTTTCTTGTGGTTGATTTCTAGTTTCATAATGTTATGGTCAGAAAAGATGCATGATATGATTTCAATCTTTTTGAATTTGTTGAGACTTGTTTTGTGACCTAATATGTGATTGAGTCTGGAAAATATTATGAATGCACTTGAAAAGAATGTGTATTATGCTGTTTTAGGTTGGAATGTTCTGAATATATCTGTTAGATCCATCTGGTTTAGTGGGTCATTCAAAGCCATTGTTTCCCTGTTGATTTTTTGTTTAGTCTTTCCATTGATGTAAGTAGGGTGTTAAAGTTCCTTATTATTATTGTATTTCTATCTATTCTTTCCTTTATGCTTGTTATTAACTGTTTTGTGTATCTGAGTGCTCCCATGTTAGGTGCATAAATAATTACAATTGTTATATCTTCTTGTTGGATTGTCCCCTTTATGATGAAAAATTGTCCTTCTTTATCTCATGTTACAGCAAGAGACTAAGTTCTTAACAGCGGACCAGCAAATACAATTTAAGTTAAAAGATTCTAGACTAAATATCAGAAGGATCCCCCTCCCCTTTTTAATTATAAAAGAAAAAGGAGTCCAGTAGATAAGTTTCCTTTCCCTTCAAGGGGCAATAGTTATATAAGGATGACTTGAACAATATTTATACAATATTTATATCCAGAAGTAATCTGTTATATATCAGAAGGATATTTTTACCAATAAGCCTTATAGACACTTCAGAAATGCACACCCACTCCTCTGCTGGCTGAGCGAACAGTGTATGGATCTGGATGGATGTTCAGGTCTCGCTGTGTAAGCTTCATTGTCTTCTCACGGGCATATTTGGCAAGTAGTGTGAGCTGGAAGTGTCCGAACAACTGGAAGTTATTTTGGTCTTTTTCTACCAAATTTCTACTTATTTGGTCTAGTCAATCTGACGAAAAGGCACAGTTAGGGCGCTTCTGGGATGTTTGTACCATGGAGCCTTTCCAGGCCGCTGCCGCTTACAAGGCGGTTCAGAGCACAGGCAGGACAACCGAGCAGTGTCTCAAGTCTGCGAGCAGGAGAGATCAGTAGAGTTGTCGTGTGCGTAAGAGTTCTCTGGGCGCCTGGGGCTCAGCGGGTTCAGCCTCTGCCTTCAGTTCAGGTCATGATCTCGAGGTCCTGGGATCCAGCCCTGCATTGGGCTCTGCTCAGCGGGGAACCTGCTTCCCTTCCTCTCTCTCTGCCTGCCTCTGCCTGCTTGTGATCTCTGTCTGTCAAATAAATAAAATCTTTTAAAAATTTTTGTTTTTCAACAGTTTGAAAGAGAAAATATGCCAGACTTTCTTCAGGGCCAGCTGGTACATTCAAATAAGGATAAACATCACTTTAAGGTAACTCCTAAGATTTTAGCGAGAAACTCTTTCCAAATATCCAAGCGACCGGCGCAGGGTCAACCCGCGACGGGCAGACGCAAACACTTGATTTGCTGTGATCCAAGCGTCACTTGAGCTGGTCAACTGCTTAAAAAATGAGGGTTTTCAGTAGACCGCGGAGACGCCTGTGACACAAATCTGCATCTTTCCTCAAGCGTTTACAGCCGCATCCCCGGAGCTGCGGAGGCCCCAGGCACAGCGACGCCCGCTCGTCCCTGCATCAGGCCACCGCGTCGTTAGGGGCGACCCGCCGCGCTCGGGAAGGCCACGCAGTCATGGGTGCCGAGGGGAGACTGACCTCGCTCGCTGTCGCCCGCCTGCTCGCGAGCCGGTCACTGCCGTCCAGGTGTGGGTCACTGGCGGTTTTAAATTCTTCAAAACAGGAGCGTTTTCTACGGTGACTTCCTAGGAACGCGCTATTATCGCTTTCAAAGGACGGAGCCGTGTTTGTGCTGGCGACAACACAGAGCAGCAGCCCGAGGCCAGCCCTGCCAGACCCCGACATAACCAAACTGATGAAGCCTGGAGGCGTAAGGACACGTTCTTCCAGGCTGACTGCCTCGACGGCGTTCCCGCCCAGCAGCGCGAGCCGCGTGCTGTATGCAGTGTCGGTGACTGCACACCTGTTGGAAACCAGGCCCGCGCCCCAGGCGGGTGTTTGGGAAGCGCCGCTTCAGACCGCCCTCGGCACCCCTCAGATACAGATGACTCCGTTCCAACGGTAGTGTAAGTGCAGAGGCGCCCAAATAGTGACCAAGCCAAGGTCCCATACTTGGTGATACTAGTTTTCAGGTTATGGATATTTGGATCCAGTCGACAGTCTAAAATATGTAAGGATTATATGTTGTCTTAATAACTCCAAATTCCCTAGAGGTATCATAATGGAATCAGTTCACGTGCAAAATCAAGTATAGAACAAAATCACCCTCCATTCCTCTCAAAGGAAATAAAACCCATATATATATATATATATATATATATATATATATATGAAATATTTACTGATATTCTGTTCCATACTACTATTGCAACTCAGATTTTTAAAAAGTTTAATTTACTTAGTATTTTAGGAATCCATTTTTAAAAAGATTTTATTTATTTATTTGACAGACAGAGATCACAAGTAGGCAGAGAGGCAGGGAGAGAGAGAGGGAGAAGCAGAGACCGGATGCCGGGCCCCATCCCAGGACCCTGAGATCATGACCTGAGCGGGAGGCAGAGGCTTAATGGACTGAGCCTCCCAGGCCTCCTGGATCCATGTTGTTGAAGAGGGTTTGAAGTTAGCAAATCCCAAGTTCAGTCTTTCTATACGTACCACAGGGATAATAACAGTACTACTTCATAGGGGTGTTATGGAGATGAAATGAGATAGTATCTGATAAGCTCCTTGTTGAACACCTGCCACTGTATTGTGCTCCAAGTATATGGTGACTTTGTTATGTCGATGGCTCAGTGCAGATAACAATGCAGTAAAACATTGTTTTACTGACAACCTTGGGAGGGGCCTTTGTACTGGATTTTTCACTATCCTTAACTGTTGAAGTAATCGCTCTAATCACTGTTTTCCAACTGCATCAGAGAGGAAGGCTTTGTCCAGGACACATGATGCGGGCTCTTCTTTATTGTATCAGGAGCTCTCTTATTCCACAAACTGAGCAATTTCAGGGAGCCAAGACAAGGAGTATTGTCTAATCAGGATTTTATGTCTGTGAGACACAATTATTTTCTTCTATACCGTACTCATAATTGTCATGTTAATTGGGCACTTTATGAGATATGAGGGACAGGTCCGCAGTGTGGGAGTCGTATTTCTAAAAACAAACAAAATGGAGGAGCAGACACAGTGACCGCATCACTAAGAGGTTGGGGTCAGGAGGGAGCGGGAACACAGGGACTCTTGCACTGGACAGGTCAACGATGTCCCGAAGGGAACATTAAGGAACCTGAAATTTTTATCAAGAGCCCAGAAGGCAAACGTCATGCATAAATGCGTGGCCCGCCTAGTGGGAATCGGCTTCAAGGTGCTGCTTAGAAACAGGTCCGCAGTGCGGAGTGTCTGAGGCGGAAGACGGAGGCTTCAGTGTGTGATGCAGGAGCCCTTCGCTTACATGGGGGGCCCCCTCTGTGCTGCTTCTGTGGGGGGCTTGCAGCGAACAGGCTGTTGAAAATGGTGCCAAGAAGACCAGCTAAAATGACTGAATGCCGAGAACGCCGTCCCTGTTTCTGTAGCCCGTGGAAGGCCAAGAGAGGTCTTGAGACTGCGAAGGGACTTTGTGGTGATGTTGTGTCTGTCTTCTGTTACTTTAGAATACAGGAGCGTGTATGTGTCATTGTAGCAGGAGAGAGTTAGGTTAGGCCGCTAAAGAAACTACCTGTGGCCAAAGTTGCATGAGTCAAACATTCATGAAATGAAACGTGTGTGTGTTTTCTGGCTGCACATGGAGAAAATGAACCAGTGAACTCAGTTCCATGTTTTATTTTCCAGTGAGTATGATGGGCAGGATGTCTCTGTTCCTCTTTCCAAATCCTTTCTAAGATCTCCTAAGACATTTGGTCTACATTTATACCAGTATATATACTACATTTATACCATTATACCACTGAACACTGTTACTGAAAAATGGCAAACTTCCCATACAGGAATAGATTTTTTTTTTTTAGGTACACTTCACATAACATACATTTCACCATTTTAGCCATTTTAAAGTACACATTTCAGTGACTTTTAGTACATTCACAGTGTTGCGCAACCAGTACTATTTTCTTGTTCCAGAACTTTTTCATCAGCCCAAAAGGAAACCCCGTACACATGAAGCAGCCGCTACCCACTCTTCCCTCCTCCCAGCCCCAGCCCTGACAATAACTAACACGTTTTCTGTCTCTGTGGATTTGCCATGGGAACATATTTCTTTTGGGATCTTCTGAATTCTGCATTTAATTTTCCAACTGGAAACTACAGACTACAGTGTGTGTGTGTGTGTGAGAGAGAGAGAGAGGAATGAGAGTCACTAGACATGAGAACCTTTGCAAGCTCAAGTCTATTTAAAATATCCAAACAAAATGTAAACCCAAGAGGATATTTATTTTTTCAGTTAGATGTCCGTAACTTAAATTAGGTGTCAACTTAAATTTCTCAAAGTTTCAGTCAGTTATAGGTTATAGAAACATCAAACAGTTCTTGAAATATGTCTGTAATACTGAAAAAGGGGTTTGAATACAATGTAGCTTTATAGCTCCTAAATTAGGCTAAAAAGCTTCACACCCATCAAAAAGCTCTGATCTAGATCTGAGCTCTTCCCGTACTAGTCGATGATAACCCTATGGCTTTTCTTTAGGGCAGTGCAGTGGTGACCATTCTTTATTCTGCATTTGTCTCGGTAAGCACATCAGATACAGCCGAAGTAACAGGATGCTGGCGGTAAGTGAAAAAGCAACCTAAAAATAATAAAATCCCCTTTTCCCTGCCAACCATAAATACTTATCCATTTTAAATTAGAATATACTTTTTATTCTACCTGGAATTTATAAAAAGTTAACCTGTTCACAAACTTAAAAAAATTGAAAATGAACCAGAAAATGGTTCTTAGGGCATCTGTGTCTTTGTAAACTGATTTAAAATTTGCATGGCTTGCTTAGTTATGATTACATTGATAGAGAAGTTGTGTTTTCTGAGTTCTGGAAGAAATACATATTTTTGAGAGAAATTTTAATTTTCAGCCAAATAATTCCTCAGAAGGAGGATTAGCCTGTTGGGATATGATTTAAGCTGTGCTTTATGATCTTGAATGTCAAGGCCAGGAGATTACTGTCATTTTGCATTTTGTACATGTTTTGAGGACTTCTATTCCATTTTCATTTTCAATTCCCTTTTTTTTTTTTCTCCTGTGAGCCTTAACATATATCCTGACTGTTTCCATTAATAAGAACTTAGGATTTCCCTGCCAACACTCAAACACCTCGCTGGTTTTAATGTTACGGATTGTGCCCATTTTTGTTTTCAGACCATCTTTCCTATGTGCTTCACTGTAGTCTCCTATCTGTTCGTTTTTCTTTTCGTTCTCTCAGTTTGGGCTTTTGGGCACTCCTTGATGACAATAGGAAAGTCTCCATGTCACATTTTGAGGTACACATTGACTTAGCTACTGTTCCCACAAATACCTCTCAGTCAGTGTCAACCAGAAGCAATTTTTTTAAAGCAACCAAACCTCCGTTATGCCAATTGGAAGTTGGGAATGGCACAACGCCTCTCTTCTGGCACGTAGAAATTAATTTAATGCACTTGGAGGTCCTTGCTGCTGAGAGACGCTGTGGCAAACGTGCAAAGTGTCATTAGCTTTTTTGCCTTGCTTGAGGAGCTTATCAACAAAATTCATCTCCAGTAAGCCCTGGCTGTCAGGTGGAGGGGTTCAATGGGCCAGCTCCCTCCTTCGGATCCCTCTTACTTTGTGGCTGCATGATCCTATTCTCCAACTTAAGAAGACAACCCAAAACTTCTCTTGGAGTAAAGACAAAGAGCTTTGAAGTCCTGCGGATAAAAAAAGGGGGGGAGGGCTTTAAAAGAGGGGAAAAAACAGGAGCAGTTAAGAGCAGAAGCTAAACTGTAAAGCCCCTATCTCCGCCCTCCAGACCACATCCCAACCGAGTCCAGCTGAGCCCCGCCCGCTGGCGGACCCGCAGACTCCCCACTGATGGTGCAGATACTGGGCCTATACTTATCCGAGTCTCCTTCCCTGCTGGGTGCCAGTCCGGCCTGTGCTCAGGGTGTGGAATCTGGCTGGAGTTTCAGTGTGTGGGATGCACTCCCGGGGGTTTGGCAAGATTGAGAAGGGTAAGGTAATTGGCTGGCAAGAGGGGCTGGTGTGCCCAGGGGCTTGGCACTGAGGGGAAAGGTAGAGTTCATGGAAGGCTTAAGCCCGATGGTGGTCATTAGGTCACTCACCTGCCACTTCCGGAGGCCACTGGATGGCCTTATCTGGACAGGTGCGGACCCGGGGCCACAACTGGGACAACCGGTATTCCTGGTAGCTGCCTGTCTGCGGCCTTGGGAGGACAGGTGGGGAAGGGAGGCAGGGGTGGGGGCGGAGTGCAAGGTGACGAGCAAGAAGGAAGGATGGGAAGGAAGTGTTCGCAGTGGCTCCACCTTGCCGCACCTCCAGGGGGGATGTGGGGACCCAGGCTCTGGGCTGGGAGTGGGTCCCTAACACCCCGCGCGGCGTGACTTTCCGCGCCTCCCTCTGCTCCCCGGAGAGGGCTCAGCTCTGACCCTGGCGCCCTTTCCTGCGTCTGATTCCCCTCTTAGAGGGAGGCTCCGCCGCGCAGCCCTGGGAAGCAATGGTGTTCCCGGTGCGGGCGGCCGGAGGGAAGAGCCGGGGAGGCCGTCACCATGCGTCCCGTGTCCAGATTCCCATGTTACAATCCCTGTCCTTGAAAGCAGGGACAACCACCAGCCCCAGCCCCGGCGGGCGCTCTGCCCGTGACCCCGCGGCGGGCGGCCTCGCCAAGAGCCTTTCGGCCGCACCTGCCGGTTCGCTCGGCTCCGGGCCTGGCCCTGAGGCCATGCGGGTCCGGCTCCGCGGTCCCTTCCAGCCTCCCGCGGCCTTCCCGACCCTCCGCCGCGGCAGCCGGTTCCCGGGGGCTCCCGGCCCGAATGCGCACAGGCCGCGCGGGGGGTGCGCCCCGGGGTCGGAGCGCGGCCGGCGGACGGACGGCTCCTCCGGGGCGGGGCGTGGGCGGCGGCGCGGGCCCGCGGGGGAGGGGAGGGGAGGAGAGGGGCGGCCCGCGGGGGAGGGGAGGGGAGGGGAGGAGAGGGGCGGCCCGCGGGGGAGGGCGGCCCGCGGGAGCCCCGCCCCGGCCCGTATAAGTGCGCGCGCGGGGCGGCGGCGGCGGCGGCGGCGCGGGGTCCCGGTGCGTCCCGCGCGGCCTGCGGAGCGCCCGCGCATAAGGCTCGGCTTTCCGACTTCAGCTACAGTGCTAGCTAAGTTGGGAAGGAAGACGCGGGAAGACCCGGGCCGCCCCTCTCCGGCTCTCCGCGCTGTCGCCGAGCGTCCCCTGCGCGGCTGCTGTGCTCCCGGCGGCGCCCCCGGTCCCGGCCCCCCTCCACCCCGATCCCGGCCCCTCGGAGCGCGGCGGCGGCGGCGGTCATGAGCAAGGCCCGAGCGGAGCCCCGCGGGGCAGGATGCTGCGGTGAGAGGGCGCGGGGGCGGGGGCGCGGGGGCGCGGGGGCGGGCGGTCCTCGGCGGCGGACCCTGGCGCGGAGGCTGCTCGTGCCGGCGAGGCTCGGGGGTAGGGGACGCAGAGTGCGGGGGCAGGGGGCAGGGGCGGGGAGCCGACCGGGAGCTGACGGGCGGTGCGGGCTGTCGCGGGGAAGAAAGACGGAGTCCGGGACCGCGACTGTGCGGAGGCTTCGCGGGGCCGCCCGGGGCGCGGTGAGCTGCAGCGGCGCGTGCACGAAGTGTGCGGCTTCCGCGGGGGACAGTCCGCCGCGCAAATCAGCGTTTGATGGTCGTGCTCAAGGACACAACGCAGTAGCGTCCCACCCTCCCTGCGACGACTAAACGCGCTCCTTCCCGCCGCCGCCCGTGTCTCCGCAGGCTCCGTAGCCGCGTACCTGAGCTCGGCCAAGTTCCTTCTCTACCTGAGCCACTCGCTGTCCACTTGGGTAAGCGCTGCGGACGGTTGTCCTTACAACGGGCTTGCGTAACCGCTCGTTTCCTTCCGTGCGGGCCAGTTTTACTCAACCGTCTTCCAGGTTTTTCGTGCAGCTGAAGAAATGAAGCCGCCAAACACACAAGTTCTAATGAAAAAGTTATTTCCACCAAAGATATTTTCCCGTCCGTGTGAGTGTATGTATTTAAGTATCACACTTTGTGTAGATGGACAGCTATCCAAAGATAAAATGACAAGGACAGGAATATTTGCAATGCTTGTCAAGTATAGTTTGCGTTACTAGGCTTAGGAAATGGTAAAATTTGCTACTATGCATGGGTGAATGTCTCATGTATCTCCTGTGTCACATTTTAAGGTATTTCTCCATTTTCTTCTTTTGTTAAAATGGTAAGTTCCAGCATATCGCACAATGAAAATACAGTAGAAGAGTGGAATGACTGCCTTAGGCTAAAAATAGCATTCTAAGAGTAATTTAAATATAATTAACCCCAGGAACAAATATCTGAGTGATAAGAATTCTCGGCTTTAAAAATGTTATCCGTTAGTAGATATGCATGCGGCATCTCAGGCTCTCTTAAAAACCATCATCCAAAGAAAATTTACAGATGATTCATAATTCTCCTTCTGGTTTCCTATGTGGTCCTAGAAGAGTGCCAGTGTTTCTGTGGACTCCTTCGTCCACACCCCAAAAAAGAGTAATCCCCAAAGGATGCTGGATGTGTAATTAATGATGAGAATCTTTCAACAATTGTTCTTACTGTTGAAAAGCAGTATCTGAGTAAATTCTACTTATGCCTCATATGTAATATCTGATTTTAAAAAAATCATAAATAAGAGGATTTTTAAGGTAAATTTTGTGAATGTTATTTTCTTTTTAACTGAATCATTGGATCTGTTGGATCATTCTATTGGATCGTTCTTAAGACCTGAATGCAGACTATTACATGAGGAAATGTGTATTGATGCTCTTGGGAAATTATTAAGCTTGGTTATCAGCTCTTTCAGAAATAGCAGTTCAAAGATGGCTTTGGCTTTTTAGAAAGGCCAGCTCCTATCTCCCCAGAGGCTTGGATGGGGATGACTCTGCAAATACACATAAACAAACTGGGTTTGTTTTGTTTCCAACAGCTGATGGTTCTAAGTAGAAACTAGTGAAACTACTCTTAATTATATGTAAATCAATAGTGTCTTCTTCCATTTAATTTAGTAAGTATTAAGCATTTTAAAAACCAGTAACTGGTGGTGGAGATGGTATCTGAAAGTGTCATCTTGCAACCTGGACCTTAGAAGCATGAGGTGCCTCACTTCCAAATACTCATTACCTTGTTTAATGTTTACGGGGCCTTGTTTCTAGATTGGGAGGTCAGATCTGCCAAAAGGGTGGAACTCTCTATGTTCTAGGAGGAACTGTTTGTCACGTTTGTTAAGACTCCCACAGGAAGAGTGACAGACACCCCAATCCTACATTAAGTTGAGCAAAGGGAATTCTTGTGGAAAGTTGGATTAAAAAATATAAACAAAAACCTAGGAATTACAACCATATAAGGTTTAGTGGAGTTTTACTTCTTGTTGCAAGAGAGGACTGCTCACTAATTCGAGGTAATTCTGCCTTTTGCATTTTGTCTCCTGTTTGACACTGGCTTACTGTGTTCGAGCAAAATGTGTGTGTCTGTGTGTGCTCGTGTGTGTGCGCGCGTGTGTGTCTGTGTGCGCATGTGTCTGTGCATGCACGCGTGTGTCTGTGCGTGCGCGTGTGTGCGCGCGCACGTGTCTGTGCGCACGTGTGTGTGCGTGCTCGTGTGTGTCTGCGTGCTCGTGTGTGTGCGCACGTGTGTCTGCATGCGCGTGTGTGTCTGTGTGTGCGCATGTGTGTCTGTGCGTGCTCGTGTGTTTGTGCGTGCGCGTGTGTGTCTGTGCGTGCTCGTGTGTGTGCGTGAGCACATCCGTCCGTCCATTCCCTGCGGACTCTGCCAAATCATGGTTTCCTATACACTGAACGTGGAAGTGTTAGTGCAGAAGGTTAGATTTATGTGGGGTTGAAGGCTTTTTACTTCTGTCTGCCAGTAGATCAATGTATTTTACTCTATACTCTCAAAATACAAATTACTGTGAGAAGTGGATCTGTTGTCGAGGAGCTTAAAATGTGATTGAGTTTGGTCTTCAAAAAATGTGTCTGGTCACAAAAAGGTGACCCACAGTGTAAGGCAGTGGAAAGGGGGGGGCCAGTTGCTTACATCTTATGTCATCACGATGGGGTTATGGAATACAGGTGAGGTTTGGTGGGGTGTAGTCCAGAGCCGACAGCCAAGAATTCTCAAGACGTCTTTAGGACGAAATGGGGGTCTATTAAAGCACAGGACCCATGGGCCGAATGCCCTGGGGTTGTGAGGGGTGACGATGATATCCTTGGGAGTTCGGGGTTTTAAAAGAGCTTTCATACCGGAAGCCTTGCCATTGTCAAGGTTGTTTTTCCCTCTAGCAAGGCATTACCGGTAAGATGGCTGGGAGCCTCCTGGAGGAACGGGACACTCTGCCCGGCTTCCCTGCTTCCCGTGTCTGTCGGGGGCTGCAGGGAATCAGCACAGCTCATTGTGTCGGTCTTTCCTTCTGGAGGCTGGGGGTCCTTGAGGGAAATGCTTTGTTCTTTGCAGATCACCAAGACATTTGTAAACTGAAGGAGACTGGGGTCTTGCAGGCCTGTGATCTCTACAAGTTAATGATTTGTTTTTCCTTTTCTTAGCCTTAGGGCAGCCAGGAGTGAATGAGGAATGTCACTTATGTCCCATCTGGGGGGAAGGGGAGGCTGGGGTATCAGCTTCTGCCCTGTCCTCAGCTTGCCTTCTGCTCTCCGGGGACTGTCTCGGTTCATATCCGGGATGTCGGCGGGGCTCCGGCCCTCATTTCCTTCAGGTCTCTGCTCAGAGAAGTCTCTGTTTAACGCAAAATGCCACTTCTCTGCTCACGCTATTTCCTCGTAGCGTTTATACCCCCTGAACGGTTCTAGGCTTGCTTTTGGTCTCTGCCCGAGACGCTGTGTGAACGTACAGACCTTGACTCTTATGTGCCGCTGAGTTTCTAGTGCCTGCAGGAGTACTGGGTGTACAGTAGCCACACTCCGTAGGTAGTGAGTGGGTTACGGACTGTGGCCACTGGTTCCTGGATGCTCAGTTGGCCGACGGCCCTCAGTCAGCTGGGGGCAGGTGGACATGTAAACGAATCATCAAAGTACAGGGAGAGCACATAGGAGGCAGGAAATGGATGTAAGGAAGGAATGGGTGGGCTTGAAATCGCACTTGGTCAACATTCACTTAGACTTTGCCTGATTCTTGGGCTTTGTGAGCATGGGATCTGTTGCCACTTAAAGCCTAAACTCTTTAGGAATTGGGGTAACTGGGGCAATGTTGTGCCTCTCCATCAAGGAGGTGTCATACCATACAAGGATAAACAAGAAAGAAAATTTTCTTTTAGTAGCTCTTGTTTTGACGGCCCGCTGTAGAGGAATCTAAAACAAATGTTTTGGGTAAAAAATAGGACTTAAAAAACAAGAAGGAAGGAAGGAAAGAAATGTAATTGAGTAATATTTTTCATTCTTTATGTTGAGAAGGAGGAAATTCGCTCATGGAGATAACCTGTCATTAAGGGCATTTGTATGTTTTGTGGGTAAAAAGTAGCCGTTAAGAAAGAAAAGAAAGAAAGAAAGGCAATAGAAATAGAGTAATATTTTTCATTCCTTATGTTGAGAAGGAGGAAACTCACTCCTGGAGGCAACCTGTCTTTAAGGGCATTTGTATGTTTTTTGTCTTTTCCTTGGGAGCTATTCTGAGGAATGGAGATTAAGGTAAAGGAGGGGAGGGGCGCCTGGGTGGCTCAGTAGGTTAAAGCCTCTGCCTTCGGCTCCGGTCATGATCTCTCGGGGTCCTGGGATCGAGCCCTGCATTGCATGAGGCTCTCTGCTCAGCGGGGAGCCTGCTTCCTACCTCTCTCTCTGCCTGCCTCTCTGCCTACTTGTGATCTCTGTCTGTAAATAAATAAATAAAATCTTTTAAAAGAAAAAAAGATAAAGTAGGGGAGGTACTCTGCTTACTCTTTATTCTTTACTTGTGGGAGGCACTAACTCTCCCCATGCTGTTGTGTTCTAATTTAGTCTAGATTTGCTTCTCCTCTTGAGGATTAAGAAAACAGTTTTTCATATTGACATCTTTATCTTAATATAAATTTGTCCTTTTATTGGTTTCAGACAAATTGTATGTGTATCAAACATTTTTAATAATTTAGTACAATGGTGTTTGAAACTTAAGTGGAGAAACTTTCTGTTATCAAAGAGAACACAAGCTGTGTCAGAAATAGAAATTATGGTACTGACTAATCCTCGAACTTTTGAACATTCAGGGAACAAATCTCATGTATCAGAACAGTGCGATTGGTAAATCTGTCTCGGTTTAGCCACTCTTGTATTTAAATTTACTCATTCACAACTGGGATTCATGGCATGTCTACTCCTTTGTTGATTCCACAGTATCTAATCTGGGCCCTGCACTCGGCTGAGGTGTGAGAGAGTGCACACCGTTCTAGAGCTCCCATCGGTTTGCTGTAGTGCTTGTTTTAACATTTACTTGACCATATCTACCCCATCCACTGAGGGCCTGATGTTATGTTAAGTTTGAATTGCATTTCTTTTTTTTTTATGATTTTATTTACTTATTTGACAGAATAGAGAGATAGCGAGAGAGAGAGACAGCATGTGTGTGTAAGCAGGGGGAAACAGCAGGCAGAGGGAGAGGAAGGGAGGGAGGGAAGAAGGGAGAAGCAGACTCCCCGCTGAGCAAGGAGCCCCATGTGGGGACTCAATCCTAGGACCCCGGGATCATGACCAGAGCTGAAGGCAAGTGCCCCTTGAATTGCCTTTCTAAATTATGTTCATAATTCCCTACATCAGGGATTCTTTACCTGGTGGCAGAGATGGTACTGTTGCCATCTGGGGCTGAATAGTTCTTTGTTGTGGGAGACTGCCCTATGTATTGTAGATGGCAGAAGTACCCCCCCACTCCCTGCCGCCAGAATTGTGACAACCGAAGACAGTTTCAGACATTGCCAGGTGATCCCTGCGGTAAAATCACCCCCACAGAGAAATAATGGTCCACATGATTGCTGTTGTATAATGTGCATCAATTTTAAATTTTGAATGCATAGGATTGTTGTCTTGGCTTTATTAAAATTTTTAAGTCGTTTGATAGACATGAATAATATTTTGCTCCTGATACATCAAATTTATCAAACAGATGTTAAGAGACTTTGGAAAGAACCAGGACTCAGAACTTACACATAGGGTCAAATCCATGAGGAGCCTGGGAATTTCGTTTCCGGTAGTGATTTCCAGGGTTAAATTATAATAGAACATTGTTGTCCTGTTTTATGTTAACTCAGAGGTCAAAGATGGAGCCAAAAATCTCATAATAAGGTTCATTATAGGTTTTTTGCCTAGTAATTTACCTGACTCATATAAAAGTTTTGTTTTTCTACATTTTCCAGTGTTGAATTCCAAAATTTCCTATATAGTCTGGAGTGAAAAAATAAGTAGTCCCCCCCCCTTTTGAAAACCATCTGTATTAAAATGTTCAAATGAAAAGCTGCTCATGCATTTATTTTTGGCATTTTTGTAAATGTGGTGCCAGAATTTGCCCATGTTATTTTCTCCTTTCTGAGCTCTGCTGTTTTTTGACTTTGAAATTTATTTGTGAAATAGAACATAGATTTTAGAATGTTGGAGGTAAAAGAAACTTTGAAGATCATATGGTTCATTCTTATCAGTTTACAAATTGGGGAATTGGCTTTTTCTTGACATTTAAGACACATGAATATTTGTGAACTTGACTGTAGGTTCATTGCAGCTCAATGTCAAACTGCTTCATGCCTCCCAAATCAGAATGGACCAGTTCCAGGCCCGGGTGAAGACCTGACCTGAAAGGGAACAAGTTTTGTCTCTAAAAGTCTCCTTTGCTATGGAAAGTACATTTTTTTCTAGAGTGATAAGGAGTGTGTGTGTCTCATTGATATCATACCTTTCTGGGTTTACTTACTAAACGGGCCCGAATATTTTCCACTGGGCTACGATGGATGGTTTTACCACCTGACCCATGTTCAATTCATAGAGGAGTTGTTGACTTCGAACATCTCATGGCATAGCCTAGAAGTACCTATTTGATAAGGAAGCAACTTCCTCAGTATAATTGACTAGAAAATAAAAATCATTTCATCAAAACATTTTCTCTTTTCTCATTCAAGGGAGACCGGATGTGGCACTTTGCCGTGTCCGTGTTCTTGGTAGAGCTCTATGGAAACAGCCTCCTCCTGACTGCAGTCTACGGGCTGGTGGTGGCAGGGTCTGTTCTGGTCCTTGGAGCCATCATTGGTGACTGGGTGGATAAGAATGCCCGACTTCGAGGTGAGTACCGGCCAACTGAGGCTTCGTATTCTTGGGGCCCAGAGACCCCTGGGACCCACCCACTGCATGTCTGCCCGCCACACCTGAGGGATGGGATGCTCCATGGCAGCTCTTCTGCCTCGAGGATCCTGGGCCCCTGCACAAAATTGGAATGCCAGGATATTAAGCTTATAGATTTTTTTCTAGAGCTTTGGCAGTTCATAAATTCCAGATATTAATAATTAACACCATAGCTCTTTTCTGAGAACCATGTTAAACATTGAAAGTTTGCTCAACTCTGACATTCTTTCTAACCATGATGTGCACTGAAGTCTGCTAGCACGATGTTGCTGGGACAGCTTTAACATCTGTCCCCTGGGTTACAGTGTTTGACAGACTGGCTTGTGTCCCTAACCCTAACCCTAAATCAGAAACGATAGATTTCAGTAAGCGTGCCTGAGTCTGCATCGTGGAGAGCTAAATTATAAATTTTTGACGCAAAGATAAGAAATGATAATATGTTGACATTTGTTCTAGAACATTAGTGCAGTTTACAAAGAGAGAACGTGAACAGTTCAGTTGTGCAGAACATAAGGGCACGGTAAAATAAGTAGTCAGGGCACAATTTTCCCAAATTACGCACGTGGTAATCCAAGACCTGGCCATGTCTGTTTTAGACATTGGAGACAGATTGAGTATTAGTTTCCTTCAGTGCGGGGTGACTGGCCCTGTATAGGAAGCAGTCTGGATCATCAGATTCTAGGACTTGATGCTATTAGTGAAATGGTCACGATGACATTTGTCTGTCTTGAGAATGGATAGACCAAAACACATATAAAATGAAGTTTTGTGTGCTAGAAAAATATCCCTAGTTGTTCACATCACTGTTTATAGGAACGTAGGAATATTATACATCGAGACCTTTTAACCTTAACAGTTGTCAGACACTGAAAATCTAGGTTGGGAATGTTGAGTTGGGTGAAAAAGTGTGTGGTGGGATAGCAGTCTCCCATTTATCCCATGAAATCAGCTACTGTGTCACCTTCCATGAAAATCTCTGATCTTTCTAGGCTGAGTTAATCCTTTCTTCCTCTGTGCTACCAGAAGACTTTGTACCTTAGCTGTCGCCCTTACACTCTTATCTGTTCACATAGTTTTCCTTCCTCTGGTCAGTGGGCTCCTAAAAACTAAAAGGACCTCATGTAGTTGATAGTTAGTGCTTGTACAATGAAAGAATGAGTTCTATGTTGGGATTTCATTCCAAACTAATTTCAGAAAGCAGTTTGGGCTTTTATATGACTTTCCGAGCCAGAATGAGCTTTGGTGCCCTTGAAGACAAGAGCTATAATTATACCTCGCACACACACAACTCTATATTTTTCAAAGTACTTTCATGAGTATTTTATTTGAGCATAATAATGACCTTGAGAAGTAAAGAAGGCAGGAATGGGTTCTTATCCTCACCTCATAGACACAAGAGACATTATGTATCTTCCCCTAGATCACCTTTCCTGGTACACGGCAGAGAAGAGACTACAAGTAAGACCATGGGTGTCCTGACTCGGTACACTGACTGCCCTTACTCCAATACTTTGTCTGCGTGGGTGCCTCACTCCAAGGAAGTTGGCATTTTCTGTGAAGGAAGGTGTAGCTTGGAATTTCATAGCCCAGCATGTAGCATTAGAATGCCCAGAGGAACACACTGCTACTCTTCATTCCTGGCACACTTTTATGTCTTTCCTATTTATCGAGACCATCTGATCATATCAGATTCCGCGTGCCCTGGAGGAGGTGTTATGGATGCCATGACTTCTTCCTTAACCTCTTCTATCACTTCCTATGGTTTCTTGTTTTAGCTTAAGCAACAAAGAGCTGAAAGATGGAGCTTGTCTATGTAATGTGGTTCTGTTTATGACAGTAAACTGTCAAGAGAATACACCAAGTGAAATTGTGGTCATTATGAACGACTTCAACCATAGGAAAAATGGTGAATACTTCATTCTTTCTGCAAGTTTTGCTGGCCTGATGTGATATGGTGGGTCCTACTGGAAATAGTTCATTCAGGATTCACTTCAGGAATGTTTTTTTCCTTGCAATAATTTGCATATGCATGAATGTAGTAGAACAGGGGTATGTGGACAAAAACGGCCCCCCGAGATGTTTTGCTGTAGTGAATGCGTTGTCTCTCCTCCTCTGCAGTGGCTCAGACTTCGCTGGTGGTACAGAATGTTTCGGTCATCCTGTGCGGGATCATTCTGATGATGGTTTTCTTACATAAAAATGAGCTTCTGACCATGTACCATGGATGGGTTCTTGTAAGTTCCCAGTGGGATTCCTAATGGCAGAAAATAGAACATCTGGTAGTGGTAAAAAAATGAAAACCATTGGAGACTAGGGAATATCTTTTTACAAAGACACTGTTGATCTCTGTGTCCACTTTAATATCCTCTACGGTTACTATGTTTTGTTTCTGTTTGTTTGGTTTTTTGGCCCATAGTAGGCACGTATTAAGTATTGTTTGAATTTTAACTTTGTTCAATTTTTTTTATTTGTTTTTTGATGGCATTTCTAAGAGTTTATTATATAATTCAGTTGTTAGTTTTCAGCTCACTAGTATTAACCTGTAATTTGTTCACAATATCTAAGAAATGTTACCCATATACTTATCAGTGTGTCATGATTGTGTTTCTCCGGTAATAATGGGTGTTTATGTTTGAGGTCATGAGCTAGGTAACTTCTTACACTAGGTTCTCAGGGAGCTTGATGAAAAAAAGGAGAAAGACCTGGGGAGGGGGTGGAAAACAATGGATTTGATGTCACTCTTGAATCTTCTTAAATACTTAGACTGATATTGTCCAGCTTCAAGGCCAGGCGGGACAATCGAAATCTTCTAGTGGGTTCCCTTTATTTTGTTAATGAAGAAGTTGAGGCAAAGTGATGTTAGTTGATGACGCATTGTCGTGCAACTAGCCTGTGTCAGAACTCTGACTTCAATACAGGTCCTCTGACTTCCCCTTCAGTGATTTTTCCAAAAGAGACCCTCTGGGGAGAAATTACAGCCTCACCCCGTGTTAACACTTACTATGGCAACTATGTCACGTGAAAGTGCGTATGACCTTTACAGCTTTGTGTGATGTGTATTATAGATAATGCAGATTAGGAAGATGTGATGCCCTTTCACTCCACCACTGGTACCTTAACATATCATGTCGACAAAGTAAAATGATTTCTTACGATTTTGTGAAATGAAGTTAAAATTTTGTTATTATGCCACCAAAGACCATTTGAACTCCAGTGAGTAGGTACAGTGTGCTCACGCTGACCCTTTACCCCCACTTTCTGCGGTGACTCCTCAGACTTCCTGCTACATCTTGATCATCACTATTGCCAATATTGCCAATTTGGCTAGCACTGCCACTGCCATCACCATCCAGAGGGACTGGATTGTCGTCGTCGCGGGAGGAGACAGAAGCAAATTAGCAGGTAATTTGGTGTTCTCTTTTAACTAAATGGGTTATGTGAGGATTCACTTTAAGTCAGAGGTTGTGAATGAAGCTAAACCTTTCTCCTGGGCATTTTTAAAAAGTATTTATTTATTTGATTGAGAAATAGAGAGAGAGTGGGTGAAGGAGCCCAGGGAGTGGGAGGAAACCTCAAGCAGACTCCACGCTGAGTGCAGAGCCTGGTGCGGGGCTCAGTCCCACGGCCCTGAGATCATGACCTGCACTGACACCCACGAGGTGCTTAGCTTAGCTGGCTTGGGCTTAGCTGACTGAGCCACCGAGGCGCCCCTCTTCTGAGTGTTTTTAAAGAAGGGTAAGTTGAAAACGAGTCTTTGTCTTCAGTCTCAGTGCCGTGACTTATCTCACTGTGAGCAAGTTACTTTGTGAGACGGCGAACTTATCTCTTATTCCTTGCAAACCTGGCAAGTAGAAGAACACTCCTTTTGAGCTCTTCCTTTTAAATTCTGCCCACGGTCTCTTTACTTAATACCTAGAACAGCGAAAATCTGCTGTGGGATTGTATCAGTCCTGCTGTGGGTATTGTTACCAGTGCCAACTGGTCAGTATGGATTTCATTTTTCTCTAAAGCAATTGGAAATGCCTTAGTCCTAAAAGAGACTCTAACAGTTAATTCCTTCAACTTTAAAGTTATAGTCTGTAACTTTTATTACATTACATATGATGTGCAACATAATTGCTGTTGCAAATACTAATGAAATTAAGGCCAGAATATGGTTTCTAAGAAGCTTACAATCTTAGTTGTCCATTGGAAACGTGTACAAGGGGCCAGAGGAAGGTGGAAGGATGCTTATGAAGCAGATGTCCTATCACATCCATATTACTTGGGCGCAGAATAACTCACCTGGCTCAGTCTACCCTACCTGCCCCCCTCCCCAGACACCCACTGGATTGATAATTACACAGGTGAAGGAGGAAGGGTATGTCTATCTGCTGATCATTTCAGCTGAATCAATTCTGCTGGTCACTGAGATAATGGGTGTCATAAACCTGTTGCCCACCATCCTGACAGACAAGAAAGCCATTGCTGATGATTTAAATGGCTTATCCTAGGACACAGAAGGCGAGATTAGGTGTTGGGGGTAACAAGCAACTTTGGGCCATGTGGCTGAAGAAAGGCAAGGAGGTAGTGACAGAACGGAAGCAAAATCTATGGAAGGTCCAAATGAAGAAAGAGAGGCATTTGCTTAAATCATCACTTTGTGGTGCCTGAGTCCTGGGTTTGAGCCCCGCATCGCGTAGGGCTCCCTGCTCGGTGCGCAGTCTTCTTCTCTCTCTCCGTCTCCTCTGCATCTTCCTCTTCTTCTCCTGTTCCCTCTGATTGTGCTCTCCTGCACTTTCTGTCAAATAAATAAATAAAATCTTTAAAAAAAAATCATCACTTTGTTGTAGCAGTGTTATAATCGAGACAGAAATAGCACAGGGATTTTAGAGGTTGGTGTTTTAATAGGACGAATTTAGCACGTGTGAGTATGCCACATGACATTCTTTCTAGAGGTGAAGTAGTGATTCTCGTTGATTTTTTTTTTCCTTCCTATAATCATTTACTAATGGGAAATAATCCCATGCCTCTTTTTGTTACACTGAACTTAAGATAAGGCTGTGTCCTTTTTTGTTTGTTTTTTCCTTGTTATTTACTTTCTCTATTTAACCTACTATTTTAAGTATGTCATACATGTCCATAGTTTAAAATTCAAAGGGTATAAAAAGGTATGTTTAGAAAATAGGTCACGTACATATCTGTTAGAATATATTTGGGAGAAAAAGTTGGCTTATAGAGTGATTTCTTTCTCTTAATCTGGATTTCTCAACTCATTTTGACTCAGTGAAGTCTGTATACTCTGGGGAAAAAAAAGTCCTGAGTAAAGTGTAAGTTACCCAGAATCTTTAATTTTTCTAAATATGTACATAAATAAGTAACAAAAAACAAAGATTCCATAAAACTTCGTGGGCTTTTTGATGTCCCCGAACAACAACAAAATCAGGCCGTTTCTCAGCTGTCCTTTATTATTAGGAATAATTGCAGAGTGGGAGAATCTAGGCCAACGAGTCCATTTTCTAGCCTTCTGGAATTTCTCAGGTTTAAGGAAGGAAGTAGCTGCCTGTCGAACTTCGGTCCGCCGTGACCCAGCTTTAGGAAGTGGCGCTTTTCTGCGTCCAGCTGGTAGTGGAGGTTGGTAGCCTGGCAAAGGGAAGCCTCTGTGTTGTCTTTCTTCAAGTTTCAACATCAGCATTTGTTAAAAAAAATTAATTAAAAACCATGCTTCCAAGTAGGATAGAAACTTCTAGTTCAAAAGGTCAGCAAGAGTCTAACCATGGATTTTGGGGGCCATTTCTGCTACAAGGCAGAGTTCTAGAACAGACAGAAAGGAGAAGGAGAGAGGAAAAACAGAGAAGGGGAAAGTCCATGTCCAGGGGACTCCCACTACACCTGGGTTTCTCTGCGGTGGCGTCTCTGGACACAGACAGACCTGCTGCAGTCGGGAAGCATGGACGTTTCTGCAGGCTGAGTCTTGAAGTCCCCCGAAAACTGTGAGGAACCCCAGCAGGGGACTGGGCAGGGATGCTGAACCCGCGTGTGCCTTGTGTGTCCGTGCACGTCTGTGCAGGGCAAGGGCTGTGAGCCCGAAGAGGAGAGGTTGTGAGCTGGGTGCTAATCGCTCCCCTTCTCTTACCCCAGTGTCTCTTGATTTCAGAGTAGGTTTTAAAATTGGAAGTCATATCACTGAGGGTAAAAAACCAACAAACACAGGAGACATTTTCCCTGGAAGATGAAGAAATTTTGGAATTTCAGTGGCATCCAGCCAAAATAGAGCTGTTAACATTTAGTTTGGACAGTTCCAGAAAAGGAATTGTTTTTCTACCTAAAACCATTGATTAATCGGTACTTGGTTTAGTGTTTTATTAAAATGTTCTCCTGTGCCATGACCCTTAGCCTGTTCAACCTGTTTGAAACTCATTTCCTCTTCCCAGACTTTTTCCTCTACTTTATTTCCCTGCCTATTTTCTTTGTTAACCACTCTTTATTAATAGCTTCTGAGGTGGGGTTTTTTTGTTTTGTTTTCTTTGTCCTCCATCCTAAAGAAACATCTGCTGCTTAGCTTGGTCACGTGTGGCAGATACATTTCTTTATTTTTTTTTTTAAGATTTTATTTATTATTTATTGACAGACAGAGATCACAAGCAGGCAGAGAGGCAGGCAGAGAGAGGAAGGGAAGCAGGCTCCCCGCCGAGCAGAGAGCCCGATGCGGGGCTCGATCCCAGGACCCTGGGATCATGACCTGAGCCGAAGGCAGAGGCTTTAACCCACTGGGCCACCCAGGCACCCCTGGCAGATGCATTTCTTATTTGAACTCTGTTGACTAAAAACTGATCTCATGTTTAAGGTAGACAGACGTCCCGGCTGCTACTCCCCAGCGGGTCTGTTTATTAGTCTTGTCCTATGAGACTGAATATACGCTGTATAATAGCAAGTAGCTATTTCCTGTCGTGTTCTGTGCCTCAGCTGTGGCTGAAAACAGTTAAATTGGAGTTAAATGAGAACGCATTGTGTGTTTGCATAAGAATAAAGAGAAATTTGTAAAAGGACACGTTTGCTTATTCAGAGGACTGATTCTTCCCTAGCCTGTTACCAGTCAAATGATTAGGTTGTTTCCAAAAACCATCATGTAGTTCATTCTGCTTCAGAGAGATAAAAGCTGCTTCCTGATGCTACGTTACGTGTAAACATTATCAGCTTCCTAAGCATAATATAAAAGATAGAATTTGGTGGAATTGGGAAGCTTCCGGAGCACCTGAAACCTGAGGTAGTGCCAGAACGGCAAATCATTGTAATTGAACTAATTTTGTTGTTGTTGTTCTGTGGTTTTCAGAACACGTGTACGCTTTCCCTAGTCCTCGATTTTTAGAATCAAAATACTGAGTTATTTCAACCAGTTCTACACATGTCTGTCAGCACAGGAGTTGGAAACTCCCTGGTGGGGCAGCTGGGAGCTGTGAGATCAGGGTAAACTGCCGTCGCCTCTCAAGTGAAAGGTGAAACGTGTCAAAGTTCTCCTGGTATCACGTAAGCCTCATACACTCATAGGACTAATTGGAAGGCAGTTGAGACCAGGAAGAATTAGAGACGGAGTAAAGGCAATTTTCTGTTAACTCACTTATTAGTCACGCATTGCTTTTCCCTTAAGGTGCCCGACATGATTGATAAGGATTTGTCTCATTAATCCCACTCTACTCTGTGAGATAGAGGATAAGAAAATAGGTCATTTTCTTGACTTTCCCTCTTCCCCTTGACTTCGTCTTGTCCTCCACTCTGACTTAGCTCTGTGTTCCTGTGGTCATATCCTAGCCCTTGTCTTCACCACTCAAGCCTCCCCTTCTAGAATCCTAACCTTGGGCATTCATGTCTTGAATTGCCACCTCCTATCTTTCCAGCTCCTTCCTTCTGGGACCCCTACCCCAACAGTACTCCAGCCTGGTTGTCACCTACATGTCATTAAATCCACTTCTTTTACACTGTCTGACTCCTCTTGTGTCCCTTCCTTACCAGCTGGAATTCCAAGGCCAGGCATTCTGAGCACCTATGATTGCCTCCTAGCATATGCCCTCAGTTCCGTTGGCCTCTCCTCCTTCTGTCACTTTTCTTTTGTACGATCCTGGTTAAATCCGACCCTCTCCAGTAGAACACGGGCCGGAGAAAAATGCACAGTTGTGCTCGCCGTTCTCACTTAAAGTTTGTGACCATTGGGTTCAAGTTGGCCCTTTCATGCCGCCCGGTGATCGTCCTGCTTTCTGTGGTCCTTTGCTCCTCCCACTTTCCGAAAGGACTAGGTCTCACTCTCCCTTTCCCCTCATGCAGCTCATCCATTCCATACCTCTCTTCCCATGCTCACTTTCAGTGATGACCTCGCTTTGTGTTTTACTGAGAAAATAGGAGAAATGAGAAGTTATACGTGCTCTCGCCGTCACGTGTGCCTGAAGCCGTGTACATGGTCTGCGCTCTTGCTCATGAGGATGGTTTTGCTCACGTCCGAGAGTAAGCCTCTGCCCTGCTGGTGCTTCAGGTTCAGGTTCCGTCCCTTCTCGCCTGCTGTATCGGGCCCATCGACATAATTTAAAGTGCAGTGATTTTGCATTTAACAAAAATGTTCATTTGCTTTTAACATTTTTACTTCTCTCTACACCTCTACCACCCCATTTCTTTGTTCTCCTTTTCAGCAAAACTCGAGAGAACGATGTCTGTTCTCACTCTTTCTCATTCCTCTCCTTGGTCAGGGTTTTGCTCTCCCTAATGCCAGGGGGCAACATTCACGCTGTGATTCCAGGGAGCGCCACTCACTGAAATACAATATAAATGGTGTCCCGGCAGTTGGCGCTGGTCTCTAAAGCCAGCTTCCGTCGGGCATTTGCCTTCACTGCTCCACCCGAAGCCCCTAGGACTGCCATGTGACCAGTCCAGAGCCGCTTCTCCGTGCTCGTCTTCCTTGACCTACAGCAGCACTTGCCCGCTCATTACCCCCTCCTCTTAGAAACAGTGGTGCCCATGGCTTCCAGGATCCCACATTGCCCTGGATTTTCTCCTCTTTCCCTAGTTCCTCTTCATTTTCCTGACCTCTAACCATTGACATGCCCAAGACTCAGTTCTCAGATCTTGTCTCTTCTGGATCTACACTCAGTCCCTTGGTTGATCTCATCTAGTCTCACTGCTTTAAAACCCAACCAGCTGGGGCGCCTGGTGGCTCAGTCTGTTAAGCATCGACTCTTGGTTTCTCAGGTCATGAGCTCAGGGTCCTGAGATTGAGCCCTGTGTCAGGCTCTGTGCTCAGCGTGGAGTCTGCCTGTCCTTTCTCTCAGCTCCTCCCCTCACTCGTGTGTGCTCTCTCTTTCTAAAATAAATAAGTACAGCCTTTAAAAAAACCCAGCTCAGCCAGCCGATGACTACCAGATCGGCCACATAACTTCTTCCTTCAAGTCCAGACATCTTTAACTGCCCACTTGCTGTGACCTTTCGACTGTCGGTAGGTCTGTGAAAGTCAGCATTTCCAAACTAAATACTTGTTCTTTTGCCCCAAACCTGACCCTTTGAAGTTTTTTCCTTTCTCAGCAAGCGGCAGCTCTATCTTCCCGGTTGTTGCTCAGGAAATAAACAAGAAACTTTAAAGTCCCCCTTAAGGCTTTTCTTTCTCACACACCATATCTAATCAGTTTACAAGTCTTTCTTATTCTACCTTTGAAGTATGTCCAGCACTGTCTCCCTCTCCATTATTGCCGTCCTGGTTTATGCCACAAGTCATTTTCTGCCTGGCTTCTTACCTCTGCTCTTGTCTGCAGGTCCTTGCTCTCATGCTACAGTCTTTTCACGCCACAGAAATTAAAATGAACCTTTAAAAATACAAGTCAGGGGACGCCTGGATGGCTCAGTTGGTTAAGCGGCTGCCTTCGGCTCAGGTCACGATCCCTGCGTCCTGGGATCGAGTCCCACATCGGGCTCCTTGCTCGGCGGGGAGCCTGCTTCTCCCTCTGCCTCTGCCTGCCACTCTGTCTGCCTGTGCTCGCTCTCTCTCTCTCCATCTCTCTCTGACAAATAAATAAATTAAAAAAAAAATACAAGTCAGACTGTGCCGTCTCTCTGTGCATTAGCTTCCAAAGGCTTCCTGAAGCATTCACTGTCAAAGTCAACATCCATGTGTTCACACGACCCTGCGTGACTGGGCCAGTCTGCCCTCCCTCTCCGACCTCTTCTCTCCCTCGCTCTGCTGCAGCCCTGCCAGCCTCCTTGTTGAGCCTCTGACACTGTAGGCAGCTCCTCCTGCCCCGGACTTTTGTATCCTCCTTGGTCTGGAATCCTCTCTTCACTAATATTTACACGACTGTCTCTTTTTCCTCTTACTGCTTCATGTTTTTGCCGTGTTGCTCTTTTCTTCTGTGAGTCCTTTCCTGACCTTGCCATGTTTAAAACTGAAATTTCTGTTTTCCCTTGAGCACTCTCTATGCCTTTTTTGTGCTTTATTGTTTACCCTAATATTTAATTAACATCTGACATGCTGTAAATGTATATGCTCATTGATTTATTCTTTCTTTTTCCCGGGGAAGGTAGACTCCATGAAGACACGGCAGAATATTCTTCTTGTTCTTTATAGTGAGAGAACTGGTGCCTAGATCATCATGGGCATTTAATAATTATTGAAAAAAATGAATGAAGAGTCCCCGTTCTAGATGTTAGACTAATTTTTTCAGTCCCAAAGCAGTCGTGATTTTTGAGGCAAATGTAAAATGACTTGTCCCAAACAGTAAATTGTTCCCAAACAAAATGGTTTGCTCAGAATGCTTTTGGAAATTTGCATTTTAGGCATCTGCACACTTGGACCATGAGTTTGTGTTATGTGAGTGGGTAGTCTCTCTTTGACAGGTTTGCGCACTCATCTGCCTCTCTTACCTACCTCTGCAGATATGAATGCTACAATCCGGAGAATTGACCAGTTAACCAACATCCTGGCCCCCATGGCTGTTGGCCAGATTATGACGTTTGGCTCTGCAGTCATTGGCTGTGGTTTCATTTCGGGGTGGAATTTGGTGTCCATGTGTGTGGAGTACTTTCTGCTCTGGAAGGTTTATCAGAAAACACCTGCTCTAGCTGTGAAAGCTGCACTTAAAGTAGAGGAAGCTGAATTAAAACAGCTGAATTTACAGAAAGGTAAGCTCAGTGCAATGATTCGTTCCTTTTATTCTGGTGTTCAGACCTTAAACGTTGGGGAAGACCACAATTACGTTGAATTTATATCAGGTTTATTGCTGAAGGAGTTAAATATATGAATCAAACCCAGGCTTTGGATGGCCTGAGGAATGATTCTGGATTGAATCTCAGCAGGTTGGAACAGGGTCCCTGGCCATTTTCCTCAATGTGATCAGTAGACATGAAGGGAAAATTAACTGAGGGATGGCTGGGAAAAATTGAGCCATAGGAATGGGAAGAACAATGGAGGGATAAAAGGGAATAAGGAAATCGTAAGAGTCTGTGAAGAGAGGCGTTATGTAGCTATTTGTAGGACAGTAGAAGGGAGTGTGGACTTGAAGTGGGCATTTCCCAGGAAGAGAGAGGAAGTTGAGTTTCTGAGCAAATGGAGCCTCAGAGGGCCCAGAAAAGAAGATGCTATGGTTTTCCAGATAATTACTGTATTTTTATTTTATGGGTTTTCTTATTACTTACTTTGGTGGAAATACAATTTGTTTTCTTAGGCGGGAGTATAATTTCTAAGGGAGTCGGTGGGGAAAGGGAGACAGACCGTATAGGACAGAAGGGGTATCAGCAGTATATGCTGTTTTTTAACATAAACGCTACTTGGAGCTTGTTCCTTGGCTGAAATTCTTAGATTAGCAAAAGAAAATATACATTATATTGACCTGTATCATGTCTTTTATTAACAGAAACTGAGCCAAAATCCCTGGAGGGGACTCATCTAATGGGTGAGAAAAGCCCTGCTGTCCATGAGCTTGAAGACGAGCAAGAGCCCAGCTGCGCCTCCCAAATGGCTGAGCCCTTCCGCACCTTCCGAGACGGATGGGTGTCTTATTACAACCAGCCGGTGTTTCTGGCGGGCATGGGCCTCGCTTTCCTCTATATGACTGTACTGGGCTTTGATTGTATCACCACAGGGTACGCCTACACTCAGGGGCTGAGCGGGTCTCTCCTCAGTATTTTGATGGGAGCCTCTGCCATCACTGGGATCATGGGAACCGTGGCGTTTACTTGGCTCCGGAGAAAATGTGGCCTGGTTCGGACTGGTCTGATCTCAGGATTTGTACAGCTCTCCTGTTTGATCTTGTGTGTCGTCTCCGTGTTCATGCCTGGAAGCCCCTTGGACTTGTCTGTTTCTCCTTTTGAAGATATCCGTTCTAGGTTCATTCAAACGGAGCCACTGTCCACGATGAGCCCTACGGAAATACCTGAAGTCATCCTAACAACAGAAATACACGTGTCAAACGGGTCTGCCCCTGCAAATATCGTCCCACAGATGAGTCCTAAATCCGTGCCCTTGATCTCCGTTAGTCTGCTGTTCGCAGGCGTCATTGCTGCTCGAGTCGGTACGTCCTCTCTGTGTGTCGGTGAGCTACGGTGTCTTTCTGCAATGCAGGCTCAGAAAATTCTGCAAGAAATGACCTGAAATCGTCCCCGAGTGTCAATTTAAGCAAAATCCATTATTTATCCTTATGTATGATCCAGTCTTTAATTAGAAAGTTTTTACTTTTTAGTTTAAAGTATAGTGTGTATCGGTACAGATACTGTGTTAAAACATGATGAGGGCTTGACATCTTGTTATAAATGAACATCTTAAGTATTACTCCTGATGTAATTTAATTTTCAAAAACATATGAGCTATAGTAATTATAATGCCATTTAGCAATTTAGAGTCTTTATATTCCAAAGGAACTATAATTTAGAGACTATTTGTATAGCACAAAGTAAAAAAGATAGTGTTTTTGGTTTAAAAAAAAAAGACGTGATAGCTAGAAAAAAAAAACCCTTCAGAAAGTCCCTTTAGCTTATGTGTGTTTAGAATATACTTTGCCAGACAAGTGGATTTTGTAGCTCTGAAAGGAAACACAATGTAAAGACTTCTTACAAGGCAAAATGTAAGTAATTATTAATAGAGCACTGATGAATTGCCTCTGCCTGGATTCGTTCTTGAAATGAAACTGTGTTTATCTTATGATACAAAGCAGCCCATTAATTTATCAAGGATAATTAATATTCAGGCAAGACAGCTTTATTGTAGTGGCTTTAGAACCCAAGCAGTAAATGTAATAATGGATTAAAGTCTCCTTAAACTTTAACCGTAAGAAGATATTAGTACATTCACTTAAAGTTTTAAAAATACTCATATTCAGATTTATTGTTCCTGATTTCAGAGTTTTACTTTTGTTGTATAAATAATCACAGTAAAATAGAATTAAAATGTTTGTAGATTAGACTTATTTTTGTATGGTGGCTATAGAAATCATTTCCTGAAGCCACTAGTAACCCATACTAGTAACCCAGTATTTTTATCTTATTTTTTATTTTTCAAGTTTTTATTTAAATTCCAGTTAATTAACATACAGTGTAATCTTAGTTTCAGGTGTAGAATTTAGTGAATCAACACTTACTTAACACCAGTATTTACTGATGAAGAGAATTCTCAAAGACAAGGCTATGATGAACATGCACAGTGCCTTTAAGATACCAGGGATAAATGTATATTTTGCACATGTCAGCATTTTCAAACTGTGAATCTGAAATGTAAAGCTACAAATTAAAATTCAGTCATTAACAAATATGTTTTGTTAATAGGTCTTTGGTCCTTTGACTTAACTGTGACACAGTTGCTGCAAGAAAATGTAATTGAGTCGGAACGAGGCATTATCAACGGAGTCCAGAACTCCATGAACTACCTTCTCGATCTTCTGCATTTCATCATGGTCATCCTGGCTCCGAATCCTGAAGCTTTTGGCCTGCTCGTGCTGATTTCAGTCTCCTTTGTGGCTATGGGCCATATCATGTATTTTCGATTCGCCCAGAAAACTCTGGGCAACAAGCTTTTTGCCTGTGGTGCTGATGAAAAAGAAGTCAGGAATGAAAATCCAGCGAACACATCCGTTGTGTGAGGCAGCGGGGCCGGGCCTGCCCTGGCGCCGAGGTTCGAGAGCGCTCGCTGCTTTCCTGCTTCAGCCTCCCGAGGACCGGCGAGGCGCTTTGCTCTGGTTTCCCCCCTTGTGCCCTGAGGGCCGAAAGCTATTTAGGAAACTTAGGTCAGAGGAAGTGAGCTGGTTAATTTCCCTTACCTTTAAGGATGGAAGAAAAATAGGAAAAGAAAAGCTCCGTTAAACGTAGCCAGTGGAACACGGATTTCCCCCTATTTCTCCAGTGGGTAAGATTTTACATAAGAGCGGTTAGTCATGGGATTTGACTTACTCTTTGGCAAATATCTGTGCAGGAATTCGGATGCTTCATCTTCCCCTACCTACGGCTCATTCGTGTCCAGGTCTAGCCCATTTACTTTCTTCTAACATCTTATTCCCATTATAAGTACAAATTCTGCTTCCCCTATGAAGAAGAGAGTTTGGGAACCCGTGTCACCCGCAGGGCTCCGACAGACTGGAGGGGTGACATTTACATGGAGGAATGGAACCCTTCACTAGCATTCCCCAAAGGGTTTATGGTTGTAAGTTTAGGGAGCACCTTCGTCTTTTTACTTTCCTGGTGGGGTGGCGCGGGCAGCCGATGTAGCACTTGACAGAAGAGGCTGTCGCGGAGCTGCGGGGCGTGGCGAGGCTGTGGCCGCACCGAGGTGACCGCTCGGGGCTTCGCGCGCCGGGACGGTCCGGCCGCAGGAACTGGGAGCGAAGGTCCCCCGGAAGGGGAGACCTGAGCTGAGCCCCAGCACTGTCCCCGCCGCTGTCCCCTGCGACGTGTGTCTCGGAGTCTGAGGGAGCCGCTTCCCGCTGGGCCGCACGCGCCAGAAGGTTTTGTTGTAAAATCGATTGACTCTAAAACGGGCTCCCGTGGAGCATTTTCCTTCACCGTGTTGTGCCTGGAGTTATTTTTACACAGTCGCAGAGCAAGGCTGGTCGCCCGTGTGGCTCTGTCACACGCCTGTGACAAGGATGGAGCCAAAGAAACACTTTTGTACGGATTTTCAAGAAAACTGTTTCGTGAGTCATCTCGCCACACGCCCGTCCCCGTAACCGTCGTGCACTTTGGCGGGGACCGCGGTCGGCCTGTGAGCACTTTCCTCCTCCCTGCCGCCTCCTGTCCCGTGACGCCGTGATCCCCGGTTGTAAATCTTTGTAAAATCTTTCTACATAAAACCATTTCTAAAATCCGGATTCCTTTTCCTGAGTTGCGCAACCCGACGCTTTCTGTTGTTTTCGTCACGGAACATGGGTCTCGGGGGAGGGCGTCGTCCTCGTTAGAGGATGTGGGACTCTGGAGGGTCGAGGTGGGTTTCCACGGCCCCGCCCCGCCCCGCTCCTGTGCGCTTGACAAGCCCGGCCCGTGCCCTGCCCTTGGCCACGTCCCGGTCCCCGAGCTCCGAGCCCTCCTCCCGCGGTGTCAGGCCGGCTCGCCCCACCGGGTCAAGTCAGGGGAGTCGCGGGGACGCGCCCTGTGCCCCGCGGGCAGGTGTCGCGTGTCCCCTGTCGCGGGAGGGCTGGGCCCCGCTCCTGAGACGGTCCCCACCAGGTCCCCGCCGCGGCCCCGAGCGGAGCCAACCCCGCGCCCGGCCCGCGGCGGCGGAGACGCGGTGCGCCCAGGCGGGGCGTCCGGGGCGGATTCGGGTCCGACGCGGCCGGTCGGAGGCTCCTGCCCTGTCCCTCCGCGCGGGAACTGGACACCTCGGCGTCGCCCCGGCTCCGCGTCCGTCGGGCCGGCGGTCTGGCCGCCGTCGAGCGGGCCCCGAGCTGCGTCCCCGGTCGGTTGGAGCGGGAGTCCCGGCCCGGCCGCGCGGGAGGCGCGGAGCCCGGTCCGCAGGGGAAGGTCGCGGCCCCGCGTGGGGCATCTCGTCAGGTCGCGGGTCCGGGGGCGAGGCCGGTGCGGGACGAAGGAGCCGAGTCGGAGTCTAACGGCGGCCGCGCCCGTGTCCGCGCGCGCGTCCGCAGGGACAGGGAGGGAAGCGGCGGGCGCCGCGGCCGGGCGGGCTCTGCTGCGCACAGGCGGCCGGGAAGGCGGACGGACGGACGG